>JAOTOL010000781.1:110000-127522 GCA_034440575.1 Imbricaverruca yamaguchii | reverse complement strand
CTCAGTAACGCCTTAGAAACGACTTGGCAACGACTCAGTAACGACTTAGTATACACTCAGCAATGACTCAGTAACGACTCAGTAGCGACTCAGTGACGACTTGGTACAGACTCAGTAACGACTCAGTAACGACTTAGTAACGACTTAGTAACGACTCAGTAACGACCAGTAACACTCAGTAACGACTCAGTAACGACCTTAGTAACGACTTAGTAACGACTTAGTAACGACTCAGTACAGACTGAGCAACGGCTCAGTAGCGACTCGGTGACGACTGAGTATCGACTCAGTACCGACTCAGAACCAACTCAGTACCAACTCAGTACCAACTCAGTAACGAGTTAGCAATGACTTAGTACCGACTTAGTACCGACCCAGTACCAACTCAGTACCAACTCAGTAACGAGTTAGCAATGACTTAGTACCGACTCAGTAACGACTCAGTAACGACTCAGTAACGACTCAGTAACGACTCAGTAACGACTCGGTAACGACTCAGTAACGAGTTAATAATCCCATGGGAGCCGCTCGACGCATAGCCCTACTACGCGTCGGGCACGACGACTTAGTAATCCCACGGTGATCAAGCTGCGGCCATTGAGCTCTTCATCGACTCATTATGCATGTATCTGGAACGTAGCCATTGTCACGCGTTGGCTGTTCCGCCTGCCGAGAGCTCACGCTAGCAGCCTTAAATCGCACTCATAATCCGCTAACTGAATGGACTGAGCTTAGCACGGCCAACCACCATAATCCGCAACGAGACTGAGCTTAGCACGGGACGACTACCCGGGTGGCAATGTTCGGAGGCGCAGGCGCCCACTCACCGTCCGCCGACATCGACCGAACCCCACACCGAGCGTTCAAAAATAGCAGCGTGGCAATATTCACTCAGCATCCAAGAGTTCATCGTCCACGTACTAGCATAAGCGGATCTGGGGGAAGGGGGGGGGCACGCTCCGAGCAGTAGGAGTGGGGAGGGAATGCCTGATCCTTCTGCTCCCCCCCGCCACCGTTTCCATGGCTACTCTCACGCTCGTACTTAAGGTAAGCAATACAGTGACACAGTGTTTCCAAATTCATGTCTTTTGAAAATTTGGTCCGCATTTTTTCTCGGATGGCTGTATGGACCAGAGTCATATTGCAAAGCGGAGTTTGTTGCGTGTACCTTGGCCCCACTACCCTATCCCTGGATTCCTGTTCAACGGCACAATTTTGACCGATAGTTTAACGTGTCGTCAATGAACCGACATGGCCAGCCCGGTAGCTCGTCCCCGGCCTTATCGGGCCAGCAGCCAACACTGACCATCCCATCTCCCAGGACCCCAGCCGAATGGGTTAAATGGGAGCGCGCGAAGCGACTCTAACCTGTCCGGCTATGACGGGGAGACCAATGCGAGTCAAAGCTCCAACAAACTGAGCTACTGGGGCGGCATGATGAGCTGGGTGTTCGACGGAAGAAGACAAAATGCTAAGGATGCGGAAAAATTGTTAAATGCCGGTGACGAGCATTTGACATTTTGCGACACATGAAATATTGAACCCTAATTGCAGCAGTTGGATTTGCTTGAAGGAAGTAACTATCATTTATGTGCGGGTAATAAATAGAAAATAAGGCAAGCAACTTTTGGATGCAACACCTACAGCTAAAAAAGGATGGAACCTGCGTGATCCCATCCTCGAACAGGCACTAGGGAGGGGTACCCAATTAAATGAATGCATTTTGCACAGGAATATATCACTCGTTACAGCATACCATAGCTGAGTAGTTCCCGAACATGTCTGGAAGTTCACCAGAAACATACATTTTAAAGGTAATTTTAGCCACTAGCTTGGTGTTAGCTCCTCCTTCCCCAAACCGCACCCAGGAGGTACAAAGCGTATCTTGGCCTGGCAAACACAAAGCTGTTCAATGGCAGAACTGCCTAGGCATGGCTCCTGACAGGAAGTCAAACGTGGTGATCACAGACAAAGCATGCCAACGAATATTATACTCACATCTTCGTTCTGCCAAGAGGCTCAGAAAAGTCGGTTCTCGCCTCTGTGGTAAAAGGGCATCCTTTTTCATGTGAATTAATCTGCAGATTATAGAGTGTAACACATGGTCTGAGGAGTGTCATTATTGCATGCCTTATCCCGCATTTGTTGTAGATGCAATGCTCACTTTGTGGTGTTCTATATTGCCTGCAATACACTTCATGTTATTTTTCCTGTACTTTCTATGTTGTTTTCTTTGCAGATTACGCATTGCTTTTGTTTTGTGTTGCTGTTAAAAGTCTCACCATCCTTAACCCTCGAGACCCTCATTATGCCTGAGTCCACACCCCTTCTCCCCCAATAAAGGAAATTGGATCGCGGAACGCACCCCTCACCCGTCCACTGAACAAAGTTTCCCAGCCTTCCTGTGCACACCAGCCGGAATTTGTGAAATTTATCGGAAGAAGAAGAAAAACCTTGGGCTCTTTTACGACGCATTCAACCGTTAGGTCATGTAGCGTCGCCAACCTCTCACGCCGATTGGTCGCGGGTGGACTCGGTAAATGCCGTCGATTGCGAGATTCGAACCGACAATCTTGCGATCAAGAGTCCGACACTCTACCAACTGAGCTACCGCGGCCCCCGTGGAACTTATCGGGCAACTTTCAGCAGCGTGTCGGCAGCTGACTTTTTCAGACGAAAGACTATGCTCAGGATGCTAGAGTGTATGCCATCTCCCCTCTCACCCAATCTCTTTCGCCGAAGGCTCTCCTTTGAGGAGGGAAATGTTCCCCATGAACATTCCTGGATTCGCTCCTGTACCTACCCAACTAGTCTCTATTTCACATAGGTACACAGTATGGGAACACTGGATGGAAGGTAATCCAACTTAGCCGTAAAACCGGCAATAAAACTGGTACCAATGCCAAGACATTGACGATAAATTGCCTTTCAGCGCGTCATGCAGCCAGATAAATCAGTCATGGTCTTGGAATGTCTATGGTTCGGTTGCATCCCGGTTCCGACTGCTAAACTATAAGGGCTTATTGGGCGTATATCCTGCAGTTGCTGGACGCAAATCCTGCGATTGGAAAGGTTGATGAATCCTGAATGGGAGCATCCAAGTGATGCAAAGTTGTCATGCATGAATACAAATTAATTGGACATGCTAGGCCAGGCCAAATTTGCATCTTTCAGATGGAGGATTTCCATACACCACTTTGATTAATTTGTGTGTCGTTGTGCTCCACAAACCAACAGCGATGAGGTCAAGTTTATGAAATTGAATATAACATACACCAAGCGAAAGAAGTAGAACACATTCCACTTAGCATCAGTTGAAGTGCATGCATTTCACGTTCTGAATAGGTTTTTTAAATAAAAAACTGACAGATAATTACTTAAAATATGATAAATCGAATGCAGTGTGTTTCTGCCTTTTATTGCTCTTTACTACCATGTATTTATGCATAATCCAACTTCAATATTTGCATCACTTTGCTGCGTAAAGGAGCAAAAACTGGTATTAAATAACCGAAAATTGTATCCCACTTCAATTCAATTCAATTCCAATTCTGCACTCAATTGGAGTCTTCTTTTATCCGTAACCTAGCCCCGAAGTTAGGTGCCAGTCAAGCGTCGAAAGCGCATCCATCCTATTTCCCCATCCATCACCCAGTTAGATACTGCTTCATTTCATTCACTTCATATATGTATATATATATATATATATATATATATATATATATATATATATATATATATAAATATATATACATATATATTTATATGTATATGTAATATATATATATATGTATATATATATACACACACACATATATATACATATATATATATATATATATGTAGATATGTGAACGTACATAGTTAACCGTGTGTGTGTATGTGTGCGTGCGCGTATGTGTACACGAATGTATGCATTTGCGTTGTGTGTCCGTGTCTATCCCGTCCCTGTCCAATGCGTATTTGTCACCTCTCTCGTAATCATGCATGCCACTACGCATGCATGCTAATTTTACGAATCCAAGACATGTGTTGATGCAGTTTTCAGTAACCAAGTGGGCCGCCTCCACTGCTTTCCTCCTGAATTTATTATCTCTCCTAACTAATTCGTGCGCCCAGTTGCGGTCAGAGAGGTATCCTTCCCTGTCTGCATGGATGACTCTGGCACTGGATACGCGATATGGTTACGCAAGTCTCCCCTGTGTTCCCTCATCCGTGCCCCGATGGAGCGGCTTGTCTCACCGAAATACGCCAATTTTCGCAACATCCACACGGCATCTCGTATACAGCCGACTCACTGTGACTGTCCTATTTTTGATGCTGAGCACGAGGGATGTCCCAAATCTTCCGCCCAGTGGACTCTACCATTCTTACCAGGCCACCCATATAACGGGAAATGTGTACGGTTATTGTGCTGTGTGGGGACTATATTGGGATGGATTTGAGTTTGTTAGCCCGGACTTCGTGCCCGGGCCTTGCACTCTGTATTTAACATATCCAGTTAACTACTAACATTATGGCGATATTTCATATGCATTTATTGTTGAATTCTGAGGGCGGTCTCTGCATAAATTCTCCATCGATATATACATAGTGCTCATTTTCAGTAGTGAAATCTACTGGCGCTTGAGGACGTAACGAGCAGCTTGGTACAGGGATGCCGAAAATATCTCGGAAGCGACGTAAGAAGAAGCTGGGTTACGTGCCAAATTGCACCAAACCACAGGAATTTGAGAAAACTGAAGTGACATCACATAATCCAAAGCATGATTCATTCACTGTGTCTGCCAGAGTGCAGGAGTTCGCACATGGTGACGTGAGAATCACCTGCTAACTAAACAGCGTCGTCCGCTCACCGGTAACGACGTAGAATATTTCTCCGAACTTGCCCTCGTCGCCGTCTATCGCCTGGACGGACGCCACCACCGAGCCCATGTCGATCTCCTCCGTGATGACAATCTCCTTCGCGGAAGCGTCCTGGCACACAAAGCACGTGGTTATCAAGGGCGATTTCCTTCGCAGAGGTGGCCTGGTGAACGCCATGACAGACCATCGGACCCCTATCTGCAATATCGAAACCATCAATAATCCTTGTTATGGGGCTTCAAATCTGGTAATGTGTTCTTGAGCCCATTGTACGATATCGAACCCGTCAATAATCGTCGTGATGGGTGGCTTTAAGTCTGGTCATGCACAAGTTAAGTTTGTGTTTTAAGCCGACCGTATGCCAAAGGAGTAACTGCCTCAATTGACTTACATATTCGGGAAACTATAGGGATACTACAAATCTTTCAACTTATATATGAACAGAGAAGAGTAGGGAACGGACAAATTCTAAAAGAGTAAATTATTATTTGAAACAAAGAAATAGTCACGGAAGGGTCGTCTTGCCTAAGTTCTCAAATATTGACCATTACCCAATAATTTCAAGCTTAAATATCACCAAGCCGATCAAACAAGTAAAAAAGAAGGTGGCTGGTAATCTACGGGTGGACACAGGGGAAGGGCACTGGGGTATGTGCCCCTCCCATGAAAAGATGGCACCCTCTCGTCAGGAAAGGTGCCGTCCGTCAGGGAGACTAAACTGCACCCGCGCCCTTCCCCACCTCTCAACAATTTTAGTTCGGCTGAAGACGCCCTGCGTCGAAATGTGCCCCTCCCCAATGAAAATTTATGGGTCTGCCACTGTGGTAAACTACAGAGCGACAAAACTACCACATTCCTCTAACACGTGAGATGGGCAACCTCCAATCAATGTTATGACACCATTGTCTGCATGCATTTCCTCATGGTCTTCAGGAATTCCCCTGCTTGCTCTCCCCTCAGTCCCACTGGGGCACAACCAGACTGGATTGCGCACTTCTGGTGCGACACGTGCGCACCTAAACGCTAACTTGTGCCCACCCAAGGTTGGATCAGAAAACTCTGGAGCTCTCACACCAATTCTCCCTTTCCCACTGAACATAATCTTCCTTCCTCGAGCGGCGGCCAGAGTCCTTGCAATGTACCGTTGTTTTCATCAAGCTCTTCCGGCCCTGTGGCCTGCGAATGGTCATCCAGTCTCCCTACTGACCCTGCTCCTGCTGAAGAGGGCAGGTTGTCGTCCCGTCCCTACTGACCCTGCTCCTGCTGAAGAGGGCAGGTTGTCGTCCCGTCCCTACTGACCCTGCTCCTGCTGAACAGCGGCGGGTTGTCGTCCCGTCCCTACTGACCCTGCTCCTGGGAACAGCGGCAGGTTGTCGTCCCATCCCTACTGACCCTGCCCCTGCTGAAGAGCGGCAGGTTGTCGTCCCATCCCTACTGACCCTGTCCCTGCTAACAGGGGCGGGTTGTCGTCCCATCCCTACTGACCCTGCCCTGCTGAACAGCGGCGGGTTGTCGTCCCGTCCCTACTAACCCTGTCCCTGCTGAACAGCGGCGGGTTGTCGTCCCGTCCCTACTGACCCTGCTCCTGCTGAACAGCGGCGGGTTGTCGTCCCATCCCTACTGACCCTGCTCCTGCTGAACAGCGGCGGGTTGTCGTCCCATCCCTACTGACCCTGCTCCTGCTGAACAGCGGCGGGTTGTCGTCCCGTCCCTACTGACCCTGCTCCTGCTGAAGAGGGCAGGTTGTCGTCCCACCCCAACAAACACCAGCCACTAACAGCCACGACCCGCAGGTGACGAACAACACCAACCACGAGAAGCACGACCGGCAGGTGACGAACCAACACCATCCAACAAGGAGCACGACTCGCAGGTGGCGAACAACACCATCCACAAGACTGCACCTGCGCAGGTGACGGGTTCAACACCATCCACAACTGAGCATGACCCACAGGTGACGAACAACACCAACCACGAGAAGCACGACCCGCAGGCGACGAACAACACCATCCACTAAGGAGCACGACTTGCAGGTGACGAACAACACCAACCACTAAGAAGTACGACCCGCAGGTGACGAACAACTGACCCACCTACAAAAGCACGACCCGCGGAGGTGACGAACAACACCAACTCACGAGGAAGCATGACCCACAGCTGACGAACAACACCATCCAAGAAGCGGCTGGCCGGGTGACGAACAACACCAGCCACAAGAAGCACGACCCGCAGGCTGACGAACAACACCAACCACGAGACCGACTCGCAGGTGACGAACAACACCAACCACAAGAAGCACGACCCGCAGGTGACGAACAACACCAACCACGAGAAGCACGACCCACCGGTGACGAACAACACCAGCCACAAGAAGCACGACCCGCAGGTGACGAACAACACCAACCACGAGAAGCACGACCCGCAGGTGACGAACAACACCAACCACGAGAAGCACGACCCACAGGTGACGAACAACACCAACCACGACGAACAACACCAACCACGAGAAGCACGACCCGCAGGTGACGAACAACACCAGCCACAACAACCACGACCCGCAGGTGACGAACAACACCATCCACAAGAAGCACGACCCACAGGTGACGAACAACACCATCCACAAGAAGCACGACCCACAGGTGACGAACAACACCATCCACAAGAAGCACGACCCACAGGTGACGAACAACACCATCCACAAGAAGCACGACCCGCAGGCGACGAACAACACCATCCACAAGAAGCACGACCCACAGGCGACAAACAACACCATCCACAAGAAGCCCGCAGCGACGACAATACAACCACGACCAGGTACGAACAACACCAACCACGAGCACACCCGCAGGACAAAACACAACCAGACACCAGGCGAAAACACCACCCACGAGAATGACGAACAACACCATCCACAAGAAGCACGACCCACAGGTGACGAACAACACCACACCAAACAAAACCACGAGAAGCACGACCCGCAGGCGACGAACAACACCATCCACGAGAAGCATGGCCCGCAGGACGAACAACACCAACCACAACGACCCACAGGTGACGAACAACACCAACCACAAGAAGCATGACCCGCAGGCGACGAACAACGATAACAATAAGAAACAAACCATGAATAATATGTCGGAGCGTGTGGTTTTGTATGGTGCGCTGGGTCCATGCGAACTATCCTGCTTTTAAAATGTGATGGATGTATTTGATACGACATAATAGGAATGAAATATGTGGGAGATGTACACCCACCATATACATATATATCATATATTATATATATACATAAACACATATATGATTTTCGAATGCCTACACCTACCGATTACAAGTAACATAGCGCTCGTTCGAGCACGAGACAAATATTGTTCCTGTACCTAGGAGTCACTGTATGTTTACATTATTGGTCGCAGACTCGTGAATGTAGCTCGGCATACAAGCCGTAATCTTTCGCCGAGATCGTGGTCACCACCAAAGACGCGGCGTCATCCCAACGCGCACGAGCTGTCGTCGTGTCGGATCACTCTCAGTGTTCGGCGGAACGACACGAGACACGAACACACTACGCCAGTTCCGCTACGCGAAAATTATCGGGACCAACAACCCACGACTGGCCAGCCGGTCCACAAATCACACCAACGCATAGCGTCCACACATCCACACCGGCGCACAACGTCCACACATCTACACCAACGCATAACGTCCACACATCCACACCGGCGCACAACGTCCACACCATCGCATAACGTCCACACATCGCACAGCGTCCACATCCACACCGGCCCACAACGTCCACACATCCACACCGGACGCATAACGTCCACACATCCACACCAACGCATAACGTCCACACATCCACACCGGCCCACAACGTCCACACATCAACACCGGCCCACAACGTCCACACATCCACACCGGCGCACAACGTCCACACCGGCCATAACGTCCACACATCCACACCAACGCATAACGTCCACACATCCACACCAGCGCACAGCGTGCGGCGGACACTCATGCCACGCTCCGGTGCTCGGCGGCTTCCCAGACAACTCAACTGGACAACTCCCGCGTCCGAACGATCACGCCCGGTGAACAGCAATTACCCGCCGTCGGGCCTCGACCATCAGGGTCAGGCACGTGGCACCGACCGCCGCTCAGGCCGGAGACAGGGGGTCGACACAGTGTTGGCACCGACGGCCGCATCGGTCGCCAGGACCAGTCAGCGTGGCGACAACACAGCATTGGCGCCGACAGTATTGGTACCGACAGTATTGGTACAAATTACAACGTTTGCGCAGCACAGTTGCACGACAATATTGGAACCGACAGTATTGGACATAGTATTGGCACACATATTGTACCACAGTATTGGCACGACAGTATTGGCACCGACAATATTGGAACCGACAGTATTGGTACCGACAGTATTGGTACCTACATGGTACCTACAGTTACCGACAGTATTGGCACCGACAGTATTGTACCGACAGTATTGGACCGACAGTATTGATACCTACAGTATTGATACCTACAAAGTTGACACCTAAGTGTTGGCCCAGACAGTATTGCCGCCGACAGTATTGGGACCGACAGTATTGGTACCGACAGTATTGGTACCTACAAGTTGACACCTACGGTGTTGGCGCCGACAGTATTGCCGCCGACAGTATTGGGACCGACAGTATTGGTACCGACAACACAGTGTTGGCACCGACAGTATTGGTACCGACAGTATTGGTACCCACAAAGTTGACACCTACGGTGTTGGCGCCGACAGTATTGCCGCCGACAGTATTGGGACCGACAGTATTGGTACCGACGACACAGTGTTGGCACCGACAGTATTGGCACCGACAGCACTGGTACCGACAGCTTCCCAGGCCGCCAGGGCCAGAGCCAGTGTGACGACAACACAATATTGGTACCGACAGTATTGGTACCGACAGTATTGGTACCGACAGTATTGGTACCGACGACACAGTGTTGTCACCGACAGTACTGGCACCGACAGCGGCGCCACTCACCGATGCCGAACCGGCCGTCCTTGGTGACCTGGTCGCCGCCCAGGAACGAGTACTGCAGGTGGCCGCTGGGCGTCAGCGGGTCATCGGGGTCGGCGGCGTGGACGTGCAGCACTAGCGCCCCTGCCGGCAGGTTCTGCAAACGGACACGCCGCGTCCCGCGTCAACAGGCCGGCTTTTGTGACGCTCCGGGTGGGCTTCAGAGAGGTCGGGATGGCAGTAACCGGACCAGACAATCAACAGGGATGGAGACCAGACAGACAGACAATCATCACAACCGGACCAAACAATCATCATGGAGGACTCTGGAGTATGGACGCGTCATGTCCATATAGACCGGGCCTTGTTCTCGCAACGTCAGCTGCTCCAAGGTCTGACCCGCCATTTAGAATGGTGATGCAGATGAGGATGCGGAATTTGCCGCGAACGGAATGATTCTGTTCCGAGTGTTCTCGCGTAACTTCCATCCGACATCAATGAGCCGTCGAGGCATGAGGTCTCTCAATGTGAGGTTTTCGCAACGAGGTTTCAATGAAATCTCCTGGTGTGACAAATCTATTCTGTAGCTGGTTCTGATTCTGGGGCCAGGGAACCCCACAGCACTGCCACGCACCGCTCGACGCCCGGGCACGCCATGTCAAGTGCACAACCAGGCCACATCGCCCGGCCCCAGCATCTGGCTGCTGCGGGGTACCCGAACAGTGAACTTGCACCTGTGTCCGTGACCGGAACGTATGCACGTTTGTGTTGATTCCTTCCGACAACGGAAACGATGGGGTACGTCCTGGCGCAAGCGGCAGGTCATCGTGGCCAGCATCCCCCAATTAGGATATCTTGGTGAAAAAGGCAAATACCTGGAAGCATGTTTATATCACAAATCAAAAAGACCTCGTTAAAGGATCTATAAATCCTCGTCGTCTTTCTTGCCTTTTTATGGTTATAGATTTGCATGCGAGTTAAAATCCATAGATCCACATTTTCATGCATAGAATGCGCTGACATAGTCTTTTTTGCTAGAAAAAGACTGAAGGTCAGGCGCTCAACCGAATCGAATATGAACATGAAGTGCAGTGAAAATGCATTTTTGAAGACTGTGACCTAATGGCTGGGTGCCGTATTTGGTGTTTCAGAAAAAAAATGATTTAGGTGAAAATGGCAGGTTAATTTGTGATTCGAACTGACAAGAAACAGCATCAGAATTTACTTTGCATATGGTAACTTCTGCATTTGTCATTTTACCAAGTGATATCGCGAAGCGTTCATGCTTCTCGCAATAAGATGATATATCGATCAATTTCGCGTGCCATCAAAATATATTATACGTAGTTGCATCTAATAATAAAAGCCATGCGATTAATGCAAGCAAATGGATATTTCAACTGTATCTAACTGTTAAAGGATTAGGGGCAGACGATAGAGTTAAGAATGAGGTTTTCAGTTGGAGTGGTAATCATCATTTCATCTGGATCATATCCAGATTATTATCTGTTACATCCTGGGTGGACCACGAGGAGCATTGGGCACAAACCGACAACTTTGACAGAGGGATGTACAGCTTCACTAAACAGCAAACATCAAGGGGCGTATGACCGGGTTCGACTCTAGCGCCACTCAGGACATTTCCCAATCCCGCGGCCCACCGGCGAAACAGTGTGGGCGGCGCCATTAGCCGTGAATGTGCATAAAGTGTGTCGTGAACCAACCAATAAACAAGGGGGGTATGAAACAGAAAAAGCCGGACACGATCCCTGTCCCCCCCCCCGCCACCCCTCACGGCTGCACGGAAACACCGTCTCCTGGTACCACCGATCTCCAGCGCGGACACATCCTGGTCCTACTCTGGTCGACCCCCTCCCGGAACACCGTCTCCGTCTCCTGGTGATACCGACCTCCAGCACTGATACCTGCTGGTTCTGCTCCGACCCCCCTCCCGGAACACCGTCTCCGTCTCGTGGTGATACCGGCCTCCAGCACAGACACCTACTGGTTCTGCTCCCCTCTCCGAGACACCGTCTCCGTCTCCTGGTGATACTGACCTCCAGTACTGATACCGCCTGGTCCTGCTCAGACCCCCCGGGAACACCGTCTCAGTCTCCTGGTGATACCGTTTGTTTGCTTGTTTATTGGGTGGTCCACGCGCACTTCATGCACATTCACGGCTAATGGCGCCGCCCACACTGCCTCGCCCGTGGGCCGCGGGATTGGGAAATGTCCTGAGCGGCGCTAGTGTCGAACCCGGGACCTTTGGTACCCATAGCCCGACACCTTAACCACTCGCCCCCCCCCCTGGTGACACTGACCTCCAGCACAGCCACCTGCTCGTCCTGCTCGGGCCGCACGAAGCGCGGGATGCCGTCGTTGCTGCTGACGTCACCGATGTACAGCTCCAGTGTGACGTCACTCAGCAGCGGGTCGTCGGCCTGGTCCTGCCGGGGGGGGGGGTCACGTCAGGCGCCTCCGGGAACTCCCGACACAATGCGGAGACTTGTTTTTCAGAAACCCACCAGAAGTGTGTGGCGGTGACGTGCTATGAAATTGGTTGAATGGTCGGGGATATTGAAATGTCGGAAAAGTCAGGGTGCAGGTTTTCCGCTGCTTTACGCTTAGTGTACCAGCGTACTCGCAAAGCGCACTCCACCTAACGCAGGCCATTGAGGGTCGAGGGGGAGGCGTATCTAAGTCGTCTTCCCATGCGGGTAACATCCCGTCCTCGTTGAATGCCATCGCCGAACCATCTGGACAATGGAACTTGGTGATATTTTTCAATGATCTCTTAATCCAATCTGCGAAAAGAATGAGCTCGAGTCGTACCAGGCACCGCCTCCGAGAGGGAGTTGAAGAGCAATGTTCTGTCGGTATGCACTAGTGCTACTTGTCAAGTTACTTACACGCAGGCGAACGCTGTGCCGTACGGGAGGGTGCCATTACCAACAGATACAGATTTGCAGTGATGTATTCCACAATGAACTCATAGCTATTACAACCTCACGTTAATGTGACAAAACAGCACGGCAAGTAAGGCCAAAATCACAGAACAGTTTCACCGTTGGTAATGCACGTCACAATAAAACACAGCAGGGCGAGCAGCAAATCAGTCCGGCTCGGGCGGTGCGTCAGACAGGCAGCTTTCAAGTCAAAATTGGTAGGAACCTTGAAGGGCAACATTGCACATCACCATAGGGCGCCTTATATGATAGCATGAACTTCTCAATTAGGAATTTTCTGGATAGTTTTCTTTTTAACAAATGGCGACTAAATGGATAATTTGGGGAGACAGAAGTTTTGCTGCCGTCGTCAACGTCAGTTCCTGGATATATCAAATTCGTCATATATGTAGGCGTGCATGATTTATGATTGATTGGTTGATTATTTGGGCTTAAGGGCGCATCAACTGCTACAGGTTATGTAGCGCCCTATGCGTTTATTCGACCAATTAAAGTTATCCTGTGTAACGATGGTCATTAGCGGTTTCAGGCCGACAAAGTTGGGTGTGACATCTGATGTATCTTGAAACGTACGCAAATGCGGCGAACATAGAAATCCGTTGACTTGACATATTTCCATCAAATACTCCCCTGCAGCATTGGTGCTTGGCTACGTCACTGAGCACGTCTTACATCGATAGACATGTCAATATCAGAAGTGGGCACTATTGCCATGGGTGTGTCAGAATTGGGTTGGATGACTGAGCACACAAAGTTGTCCCTATATCCTTCATCACTCATCCGCCAGCCGCTTCCTCTTACACGTCTGTAGGGCATAAAACATAGATCAAGACCGAATGCGTGGCTCTTATATGGCATCAAAACGGCATTCAAATTGAAAATAAAGCACCACGGAAACCCAACCAACCCCAGATCAATACCTCAATCTGCTGCTGATATCAGAAATCGGCACACGTTCTTAGTCAAAGGGATAAAAACCGATGCCGTTCAGAAATCGTTCAACATCGATCTGATGGAGCACAAAGTGTTCCCTGAACTGTCGCAAGACATGGGAGTGAGTGCATTGGTGTCGCCTCGGAGGGCCACCTTTCTCGACCACATTGATGTTTCACCTGTCAAGGGGGGCACATACCCCGCGTCTCCTCCCCTGTATTCGCCCCTGCTATGGCCCGATCAGACCTGACCTTCGCTCGGTCTAGCACACAATACGTTGATTAGTTTCTTTGCCCTGACCCGACCTGCACTGACCTGGGCTCGTACTGACAGTCGGTAAGGGGCAGTGCGACCCTTGCCCGACAGGTCTTTCACCACAGTTAGCTGGCCCGTCTCAGCGTCCAGCTGGAACAAACCTGCGGCAAACACATACACATGTAAACAAAACCGAGTATCGTCACCACATCACTGGCAATAGAGTACATATTGGAAACAGCGGTGAAAGGGCATCCCTGGGCGACGAAATTTCGCGTTTTCTTCAAACATTCCATTGTGCTATTGTCTCTACCAACAATTCCTCGGGACAAACTTCACATTAGCGCTTCCGAAAAGAAGGATCTTGAGCACGTCCACAACATCAAGGGAAGCGTATATTGATGGCACACGCTGACGTATGTACTCGCATATTATCTCCTCCCAGTTTCAGAACAAGTCCCTCCTTCTACCCACCTCAATGTTCCCATCCAACTCCCTTAGTCTCAATCCATCTCCATTTCCTTCCAATGCACATCTGTCCTCCTCCCGACCTTCTTCACCTCTCCGTCCTCCCATCCTTTTCCGCCCCTACCATCCTGCCATTCCTGTCAGCTCCTCACCTAATCCTTCTCCCTTTCATATCCGTAATCCTCTCATCTCTCTCCGTCCTCCTGCGGTTCCCTTCTGCCCATCTCCCGGTCCCGCCACCTGAACCTCTCCGTACTCCTACTGTTCCTCTCTGCCCCTCTCGACCCCCGATCCGGTCCGCCACCTGCACCTCCTCCGTCCTCCTGCTGTTCCCTTATGTCGCTCTCCCGGTCCACCCCTTACCACATCCACCACCTGCACCTCTTCCGTCCTTCTGCTGTTCCCTTATGTCGCTCTCCCGGTCCACCCCTTACCACATCCACCACCTGCACCTCCTCCGTCCTCCTGCTGTTCCCTTATGTCGCTCTCCCGGTCCACCCCTTACCACATCCACCACCTGCACCTCCTCCGTCCTCCTGCTGTTCCCTTCTGTCCCTCTCCCGGTCCACCCCTTACCACATCCACCACCTGCACCTCCTCCGTCCTCCTGCTGTTCCCTTATGTCGCTCTCCCGGTCCACCCCTTACCACATCCACCACCTGTACCTCTTCCGTCCTCCTGCTGTTCCTTTATGTCGCTCTCCCGGTCTACCCCTTACCACATCCACCACCTGTACCTCCTCCGTCCTCCTGCTGTTCCCTTCTGTCCCTCTCCCGGTGCCACCCTCACCTGTCCTCGTCCTCCTGCTGTTCCCTTCTGTCGCCTCTCCCGGTCCACCTCCAACCCCCGTGCCCCCGCCGCGGTGCCGGCCGGCCCCCTCACCATCAGCAGTGCCGGCGTCCACGATGCTGTAGCGCACGGTGCCGCTGGCGCCCTGGTCGAGGTCGGTGGCCGTCACGCGCACCACGGCCGTGCCGACCGGCGCGTTCTCCGCCACCACCGCCGTGTAGCCGTCGGCGCCGAACGTCGGCCGGTTGTCGTTCTCGTCGCGCACCGTCACCGTCAGCTGGCCGGCGTCACGTCACGTGTCATCACATCACATCACAGCATGTCATGTCACATCACATCACGTGCCGCAATGCCGTGCGGTTACTTGCTTTACGACACTTCGTTGAGTCACGTAGCGTTGCCAACCTTTCGGTGTGCGGTTATTGGTTTTACGTCACGTCGACCGTTGAGTCATGCAGTGTCGGCAATCTCTCACGCCGATTGGCAGCGGGCGTAGAATAGCGACAGGTGAGACTCGAACCCACAACCTTTCCATTGTGAGACGGGCAACTTACCCCTAGACTACTCGTCCCCCGTCCCGCTCTACCACCCACCCGTGCACCCCCGCCCTCTCACAGCCCACCGTCCCGCCCTCTCACAGCCCACCGTCCCGCCCTCTCTCAGCCCACCGTCCCGCCCTCTCTCAGCCCACCGTCCCGCCCTCTCACAGCCCACCGTCCCGCCCTCTCTCAGCCCACCGTCCCGCCCTCTCACAGCCCACCGTCACCCACTCCCACAGCCCACCGTCCCGCCATCCCGCCCTCTCTCAGCCCACCGTCCCGCCCTCTCACAGCCCACCGTCCCGCCCTCTCACAGCCCACAATGCAGCCTCGCCCTCTCACAGCCCACCGTCCCGCCCTATCACCCACAAATGCAGCCTCGCCCTCTCACAGCCCACCGTCCCGCCCTCTCAGCCCACCGTCCCTCGCCATCTCTCAGCCCACCGGGACCCGCCCTCCTGACAGCCCACCCGCCAGTGCTCGCCCATCAAGCGACCACGTGACCGCGTGCCGCCTCACCTGCGCGTACGTCAAGGCGACCACGTGACCGCGTGCCGCCTCACCTGCGCGTACGTCAAGGCCACCACGTGACCGCGTGCCGCCTCACCTGCGCGTACGACCTGTTGGGCGGGTCGCCGTCGCGCGGGTTGTCCTGCGCCACCACGCGCAGGTGGTGCACGGGCGTCGTCTCGCGGTCCAGCCGCACGCCGCGCGCCACGTGCAGCGCGCCAGACACGGCGTCCACGTGGAACTGGTCGGCCGTCGTGCCTGCGGCGATACACGAGTTACGGTCGTGGAACTGGTCGGCCGTCGTGCCTGCGGCGATATACACGAGTTACGGTCGTGGAACTGGTCGGTCGTGCCTGCGGCGATACACGAGTTACGGTAATGGTCGGCCGTCGTGCCTCGGCGATACACGAGTTACGGTCGTGGAACTGGTCGGCCGTCGTGCCTGCGGCGATATACACGAGTTACGGTCGTGGAACTGGTCGGCCGTCGTGCCTGCGGCGATACACGAGTTACGGTCGTGGAACTGGTCGGCCGTCGTGCCTGCGGCGATACACGAGTTACGGTCGTGGAACTGGTCGGCCGTCGTGCCTGCGGCGATACACGAGTTACGGTCGTGGAACTGGTCGGCCGTCGTGCCTGCGGCGATATACACGAGTTACGGTCGTGGAACTGGTCGGCCGTCGTGCCTGCGGCGATACACGAGTTACGGTCGTGGAACTGGTCGGCCGTCGTGCCTGCGGCGATACACGAGTTACGGTCGTGGAACTGGTCGGCCGTCGTGCCTGCGGCGATACACGAGTTACGGTCGTGGAACTGGTCGGCCGTCGTGCCTGCGGCGATACACGAGTTACGGTCGTGGAACTGGTCGGCCGTCGTGCCTGCGGCGATACACGGTTACGGTCGTGGAACTCGTGCCTGCGGCGATAACGTTACGGTCGTGGTGTGTCGTGCCTGCGGCGATACACGAGTTACGGTCGTGGAACTGGTCGGCCGTCGTGCCTGCGGCGATATACACGAGTTACGGTCGTGGAACTGGTCGGCCGTCGTGCCTGCGGCGATACACGAGTTACGGTCGTGGAACTGGTCGGCCGTCGTGCCTGCGGCGATACACGAGTTACGGTCGTGGAACTGGTCGGCCGTCGTGCCTGCGGCGATACACGAGTTACGGTCGTGGAACTGGTCGGCCGTCGTGC
>JAOTOL010000781.1:82500-100000 GCA_034440575.1 Imbricaverruca yamaguchii | reverse complement strand
CAGACACACAGACACACAGACACACAGACGGCGTGGTGACGGTCAGGTCCGCTGCCGACAACACAGACACACAGACACACAGACATACAGACGGCGTGGTGACGGTCAGGTCCGCTGCCGACAGACACAGACACAGACACACAGATACATACAGACGGCGTGGTGACGGTCAGGTCCGCTGCCGACAGACACAGACACAGACACACAGACATACAGACGGCGTGGTGACGGTCAGGTCCGCTACCGATACACAGACACACAGATACACACAGACGGCGTGGTGACGGTCAGGTCCGCTGCCGACAGACACAGACATACAGACACACAGACACACAGACGGCGAGGTGACGGTCAGGTCCGCTGCCGACAGACACAGACATACAGATACATACAGACGGCGTGGTGACGGTCAGGTCCGCTGCCGATACACAGACACACAGACACACAGACACACAGACGGCGTGGTGACGGTCAGGTCCGCTGCCGACAGACACAGACACACAGATACATACAGACGGCGTGGTGACGGTCAGGTCCGCTGCCGACAGACACAGACATACAGATACATACAGACGGCGAGGTGACGGTCAGGTCCGCTGCCGACAGACACAGACACACAGATACATACAGACGGCGAGGTGACGGTCAGGTCCGCTGCCGACAGACACAGACACACAGATACATACAGACGGCGTGGTGACGGTCAGGTCCGCTGCCGACAGACACAGACATACAGATACATACAGACGGCGTGGTGACGGTCAGGGTCCGCTGCCGACAGACACAGACATACAGATACATACAGACGGCGGTAGGTCGCCCACGGCACCTCAGAAGTCACACTGCCACACAGACACACAGACATACAGACACACAACATACAGACGGCGTGGTGACGGTCAGGTCCGCTGCCGATAGACACAGACACACAGATACATACAGACGGCGTGGTGACGGTCAGGTCCGCTGCCGATACACAGACACACAGACATACAGATACATACAGACGGCGTGGTGACGGTCAGGTCCGCTGCCGACAGACACAGACACAAGAACATACAGACGGCGTGGTGACGGTCAGGTCCGCTGCCGAAACACAGACACACAGACACACAGATACATACAGACGGCGTGGTGACGGTCAGGTCCGCTGCCGACAGACACAGACATACAGATACATACAGACGGCGTGGTGACGGTCAGGTCCGCTGCCGATACACAGACACACAGACACACAGACACACAGACACACAGACGGCGAGGTGACGGTCAGGTCCGCTGCCGATAGACACAGACACACAGATACATACAGACGGCGTGGTGACGGTCAGGTCCGCTGCCGAAACACAGACACACAGACATACAGACGGCGTGGTGACGGTCAGGTCCGCTGCCGATACACAGACACACAGACATACAGACGGCGTGGTGACGGTCTGGTCGCTCGCTGGTGAACCTGAGGCGAATACAGTGCAGGGGGGCGGGAGCACTTAGGGCATGTGCTTTCCCATGGAAAGGTGATGTCCGTCTGACCGGCAAAAGGAGCCCCCCTCCCCAGAAGGCTCGGGTGCACTGCATCCCCCGCTCAACGTATTTGTTCAGCCCCCATCAGAGGAAAAGACACCCCTTCGTCACATATGAGTGCACCACTCCCCTGACCAGCTCCGCCATGAACCTCTCTGAACAAACCTTGGTAGTACTTTAAGGAGAATACCGTGTTACAAATTGCTGCAGATAATGAATAAAAGCTCAGGAAGAATTGTAAGTGAAGGCACTTGAAACGCTGCAACGGAGAGGTCAGTAAGATTTCGAAGACGTTTCGGTTGGGCCGGGCCGAACCGAGCCCGGCCCAAGATAACACATCACCTCGCGTTACCACCTGTAGAACACAACACACCACCCAGCGCTACCACCAGCGGAACATAATGCGCTATCTGACGTTACCACCAGTGTAATGCAGCACATCTGCCGGCGCTACCACCAATGGAACATAACACACCACTCAACCCTCCCACCAATGGAACAAACACACACCACTCAGCGCTACCACAAGCAGTACATAACATGCCAACCATCGCCATCACCAATGGAACAAAATACACCAACCCTCGCTGCCACCAGCAGAACATAACACACCGCCCGGCACTCCCACCAACATAGCACACCACGTGGCACGCCCACCAGCAGAACATAACACACCGCCAGGCGCAGCCCACCTGTGTCGAAGCGGGTGCCCAGCTCAGTGTTGACGTCGGTGACGCGAAGCCTGCAGAGAAGCACGGCCGCCAGACTGTGGTCCAGCGAAGCGTTCACGGTCACCTCGCCCGACCTCTGGTCCACTCTGCCCGGGTCAACACAGGTCACAGACACCATTCGATTGGTCGTTGTGGCGGTTTTAGGGCACGGCGGCTGCATTAGTGAGGCGGTGTCAGTTGTGGGGCGCGTGATGATGCGCAGAGCAGAGACCAGAATGGGAGAATGGGAGAATGGGAGAGCAAAATTGGGAGGGATGGTACGGAGCGGCGGCGGCAAATCCCATCAGCTGGGAAAATTACTTCAGCGCAATTGACCGGCACTTGTTCCCGCACGACAGGGCAAAATGCATGCCGATGGCGTTGTGCGGCTAAATCGGCGGAGTCCACCGACCCCAGCCAACTCTCATACAACTACGGGTCGTCGTCCGGTGCTCGTCCCTTCGCACGATACACAACAGTGCTTCCCCGGGGCGGTGGCGAATGCTATGGGTAGTAATGGAGAAGCATAGCAGCAGGACGGGGGAGTGGGACGGGTAGTCTATGGGTAAGTTGCTCGTCTCAAAATCGAAAGATTGTGGGTTCGAGCCTCGCCTGTCGCTACTCTTCGCCCGCGACCAATCTGCGTGAGAGATTGGCGATGCTGCATGACTCAACGGTCGATGTGTCGTAAAACCAATAACCAACCGAAGCAGCAGGCCGGGGGAGGTGGACGGGTATTACAGTTGTAGCTACACCGGCACAAGCAGTATTTAATGACGGTATATGGAAATAATGTACATCACTACAGGGAGCAACGCGCGTTCTGGCCTTGGCACAAATAGATGAAAACATCCTACGAGGCTGTCGCAATTTATAGATGAAAATCACACTTGAAGTCATAATCGGTTTTAAGTATGAAAATCTGTCATCAGATGTACATTATCAAACATAAATGACAAATATCGTATAAATATTTGTAGGACGTCACCATGTCGCCATCAATGAGGGATCCCGTTCCGTCGGAAGCGATCTGCCGCAAACAAAACAAAACAGACAAAAAATCGCAGCTCCATCTTGTCACGTGCCCTGGTCGCGAGATTGCAACATTTTTTTTTACCAGCCAAACGGTGCCGTGCACACTCTCCCGATGTTGAAGAATTAGTCACGGCCGTGTGGGAACAACTAACGGAGCGAATAACTTCAAACCCAGAACACGAACAACTTACATTAAATAAATAAATAAAAAAATCCGAATTGTTGCTGGGGCGGCTTGAGGAACCAGGGTTCTATTGCTAAGCAGAGCTTGTTGCGTGAACCCTGGCCCCACCACCCGATCCATCAACTCCAGCTCAACGGCAGAATTTAGACCGAAAGTTTAACGTGCCGCCAATGCACCGACACGACCGCCCGGTAGCTCGTCCCCAGCCTTATCGGGCCAGCTGCCAACTGACACTCCCGGCCGGGGGCTAAATGCGAGCGCGCGAAGCGACTCGAACCCTATATTGCCAGCACAGGGGAGACAGTGCAGGTCAGCGCTCTAACCAATTGAGCTACCGGGGCGGCAATGCGATACATAGCCCATCAATGCGAACAAATCGACTCGCCACCGTCTTTCAACACCGCTAAATGACGCCATGCGAATGCCATTCACTCCACGCATCAGCTTGGAACGAGCTTGAGGACATGCCAGGCACGGTAGGGTCCAATGCAAGACGGACACTTCTTCGCCATCCGATTCACACTCGGGGGCGTTCATAACATCCCAGGTTCATTTACAACCACAGTTCATAACATCCAAGGACTATAACGTCCATAAAGCGAAATAATATAAAAATGTCCACATGACGCCTTTCATCTCTGCCTCTTGGGAATCTACGGACTGCGACGTCGCATTGCTCTATGACGTTGGCCCGCGCGCGACTGATGGGAAAACTTCGTCGATGACCACGCGTGGCGCGTCTGACCCATGGACGGCGATCTTCGAACGACGCCTAACTATCCCAAAATTGTTTGGTTTGGCAAGTTATCGACGGCGAACTGCACAGACTGCCGAATGCTATTGGCGTCCCCAGAGTGAGCTTCAGTCTCATTAGTTTCGTTTTCGCAGAACGCAGGAATTAGAAACTAGTTACCGGCGAGATTACTTCCGTCGCGTTGGAAACTCCGAGCAGGTGGCCGCCGGTGCCGACGGGCGCGGGCAGGTCTCAACAGCAATGCAAGCATCTCAAACGGCCCGTGCTTGAATGAATGAATGGACGACTGTGCCTGACGTCTGAGATCTAGATCCGATGTGTCAATAGAACTGTCGGAGAACGTCGTGTGGGCTAGCGGCGCATGATGCAGAACAGCGAACATTACAGTGCACTACCAACGGCAGAAGCCAGGGAGCGGCCAGCCATCACTGAGCGTGGATTGAAGAGGATCGGTGTTTCACGATGCGCGTTTTGCACATTCACGACTAATGGCGCCGCCCACACTGTGTCTCCGGCGGGCCGCGGAATTGGTAAATGTCCAGAGCGGAGTGAGTGTCGACCCGGGACCTTTTGGTACCCAGAGCCCGACACCCCAACCACTCGGCCATCCCCGCCCCACGCATCGATCTACACAGCTGCCATTGCGAACTAACACGGCGGTAGACAAGTGTCCGAGTGGAACAGACTTCAGGTCGCGGCGGAAGAATTGCCCCGCCTGTGATACTGCATTACAGACCCGTGGGGCCCCACAACAGTCGGCTCGACTACAAGCACACCACCGGCCAAATACCTACAACCCAGTGTAAAATAATTGACGATGTGACCTGGAAATTCACAGTTAATGGAATTGTGCTATTTCATCCTTGTCTTAGGTTTTTACGAGTTTGCCACATGATGTATGGGCAGTCATCATGCACACGACTGCGAAATACTGTAAAATGCATCTGACTGAAGTGAAAGTCATTCCGCTTTTTTAATCCTTAAGTGGCGATCCTTTGTTTTCTTCCAATCTTGCACTATTCCGAAGCAACTTCTTTCTTCATCCACACAGTTAATGGTGAAGTAATTTTATGACACTGCTACAACCTATACCTATCATTCGAATGAACGTTTCAGTATCTACGCCTGTCGCAAAAAGGTGTCGGTGTAGCGGAAGTTCGCAGGCTGTAATGTATCCCAGCACGCACTGCGAATCATGTAGTACACGACAAAAGTAGGCAGATACTCTGCACAATGAGGCGTCACATCGATGAGTCAGAAAACACGAGCTCAGACGTAGAATGCCGCATCCAGTTTCCCACAGACGTGGGATGGATAACCACGTCAGAGGCACACAGCAAACATCAGTGGTACACTTGAGACCTACGTGAAGCAGTGGACATAATAAATCCACAGTACGCTCTGTTTGCGAACAGCGCCATAAAGGCTATACTAGACACAGTCAATAGTGGATAACTACGTGATCACTTTCAAGCTTCACTGCTGCTCCAGGACACACTCGATTTTCGGGAAGTCCGTACGGTCTCCAGTAATGTTCAAATTGAAGTTCTAACGCTGCGTTTTTGCTACGGGAGATACGTTTACGCATTCTCAACCTACGAATACTGTGTTCAGCTGGGAGCACTTTTATTAGAGCTCCATTTTGGAACCATCCAATCGCTTTCTTTTCTGTGCTACTGGTCTCAATCCACTTCCTCCAGCTTATTAAGAGGACGTCCCGGCGAACACGAATAGCCCCGCCGACAAACATTATAATCAAAAGTCATAACTCGCTAGGCCGAAAAGAAGGGGAGGGGGGACTGAGACCAAGGCATCGCGACCGCACCGTTAAGAGGTTGATTGGTTGGCTACAGGTTTTACGACATATCGACCGTTGAGTCATGAAGCGTCGCCAATCTCTCACCCCAAGTGATCGCGGGCGAAGAGTCACAACAGGTGAGATTCGAACCCACAACCTTTAGATTGTGAGACGAGCAACTTACCCCTAGACTACTCGTCCCCACACACCGTCAAGAGCAAAATTGGCTACCCAGCTAGCCTACCGGGCCACCGGTAGATACATGAAGGAGAGCGCACACGGCAAAGCAAGTCAGAAGTTACTCACACCAGCCATTGGCTAAAGTCCGTCAGGTTTGTGGGCACTGAGACGCCCGCCTTGTCACGAGCAGTGATCGGGGGCAGCATCTGGTAGTGCAGGTCAGCCGTGGTGTCTAGGTCAGCCGCCCGCAAGGTCACCACCGACCGGCCACGCTGTTGGCACAGGTCATATCAGGTCAGATCAGGTCAGGTCAGAGGGCACAGGCCAGCCACCCGCAAGGTCACCACCGACCGGCCACGCTGTCGGCACAGGTCAGATCAGGTCAGATCAGATCAGGTCGGGTCAGAGGGCACAGGCCAGCCACCCGCAAGGTCACCACCGACCGGCCACGCTGTCGGCACAGGTCAGATCGGGTTAGGTTAGGTCAAATGGCACAGGTCAGACGCCTGCTAGGTCACCACCGACCAGTCAGGATGTTGGAACAGGTCAGGTAAGTTCAGGTCAGGTCACAAGGCACAGATCAGCCGCCTGCACTGCCACCACCGACCGGCCACGCTGTAAATACAGATCAGGTCAGGTCAGAGGGCACAGCGACGCCGGCACAAGTCGACCCTCCTAGTAAATAGGTCAATCAAGCCTACTTAGCATTGTCCTCAGGTAATTCTTAAGCAGCTTAATGTGCTGCTTTGATATATAACGTACCGTCTTGTACATAATGAGCACGAATTGCGTCAACAATAGTTTCAGTTACGCAATATGCTGGCTAGAGCAGACGAAGGCAAGGCCACACCGTTGTCCCAATTGCATATATATAAAATGTGACCGATGATGAGGAAATTAGATCCAAGCGAGAATTTGCTGCCAAACGGTCCTCGTCTGTATTCATATGCAGAAAACAAATACACCATGGCAAAGGAAAATACACCATGGCACGTCATATCCAATCATCGTGTTCCAGGTTTCAAGTCATAAATAAGTCAGAACACAGACACGTGACCTGAAGGGTCCACTAATTGTATCACGGGTCTCTGGATGCTAAGATATGGAATTTAAGAAGCGAACATGGCTAGAAAAGCATTTGCAAGGGCACGGGTGCTGCAATGGTGTTCTAGGTTTCAAGTCATTATTAAATCAGAACACAGGGATATGACCTGAAGGTTCGCGAGAGTAATCGTATCAGAGACTCTCTGGATGCTAAGATATGGAATTTAAGAAGCAAACGTGGCTAGAAATGTATTTGCAAGGGTGCACGAGCATGCTGGGCCCGTTTACACTACATGCTGATAACGTTCTATTTGTCGAAAGAAGTATATTGGCTGGGAGAACAACGAAAATATATCAAAGTTTCAAAAATGTTCGTACTTTCAAAATTGGAATGCAATTGGCTTTACGTTCGTCATGTGCTTCCTGTTCCTGATTACACCCTGCTTCGTTAATTATTTGAGTTCTCGGGTACCTCGACACCATTGCTAAACGAGTCATCAATTATTGACCTGCATTTATCAGCAAAATTATAGGAGCATCTGCATGTAAAATCGTGAACGTCAACACTTAGTCACTTTTCTCATCGTGCTTGTCATTGATCTGATCGGTGACCTTGACCTCAGCAGGTGTCGTGGCATCGCACAGTCTCCGGTGTGCATACGATTGATATCGAATGGCAAAATCACATCTGATTCACAACCCTCATTTGGAAGCTAGTGCAACTATTGGACGACACACGGATGATTCGACAGTCGGACAGTGACTTACCTGACCTGAGGCGTCCAGTGATACATCCACCAGAGGGGAGGGGTGTGTGCGTGTGTGTCCCACCTCGACATTCTCGGGGACGTACTCCACGTGCTGCATTCACTAGGGGGGAGTTCTCACCTCGGCATTCTTCGTGACGTAATCCACATACTGCATCCACTAGAGGGGGGAGTTGTCTCATTTCAGCACTCTTTGAGACGTAATCCACCCACTGCATCCACTAGAGGGTGGGGTGGGGGTCACATCAGCACTCCTGGGGACGTTCCCCACCTACGGCATCCATCAGAGGGGAGGGTGTGTACATCTCACCTCGGCGTTCTCAGGCACGTACTCTACACAGAAGCGCGGCTGCAGACGCGGGGGGTGGTCTCACCTCGGCGTTCTCTGGCACGTACTCCACATAGAAGCGTGGCTGCAGACGGGGGTGTCTCACCTCGGCGTTCTCAGGCACGTACTCCACGCAGAAGCGTGGCCGCAGACGTGGTATCTCACCTCGGCGTTCTCAGGCACGTACTCCACACAGAAGCGTGGCAGACGGTCTCACCTGGCGTTCTCGGCCGTACTCCACATAGAAGCGTGTCCACCCCCCGTTTACGCCCAAGCGTGGCTGCAGACTCACCTCGGCGTTCTTTGGCACGTACTCCACATAGAAGCGCGGCTGCAGACGCGGGGTGTCTCACCTCGGCGTTCTCTGGTGTCTCCACCTCGGCGTTCTCTGGGCACGTACTCCACATAGAAGCGCGGCTGCAGACGCGGGGGGTGTCTCACCTCGGCGTTCTCTGGTACGTACTCCACATAGAAGCGCGGCTGCAGACGCGGGGGGGTGTCTCACCTCGGCGTTCTCTGGTACGTACTCCACGTAGAAGCGTGGCTGCAGACGTCACCTCGGCGTTCTCTGGTACGTACTCCACATAGAAGCGCGGCTGCAGACGCGGGGGTGTCTCACCTCGGCGTTCTCGGGCACGTACTCCACGTAGGAGCGCGGCTGCAGACGCGGGGGTTCTCACCTCGGCGTTCTCGGGCACGTACTCCACATAGAAGCGCGGCTGCAGGCGCGGGGGGGTGTCTCACCTCGGCGTTCTCTGGCACGTACTCCACGTAGGAGCGCGGCCTGAAGCGCGGCGGCGAGTCGTTGACGTCGGCCACGGCCACAGTCAGCAGGGCCGTGCCCGTCTTGGCCGGCGTGCCGCGGTCCACTGCGTGCACGGTCAGCACGTACCGGGGCTCGCCGCCCCCCTCCAGGTCGAGCACTGCGCCTGTCGACGGGCGTGGGGGTGTGGGGGGACGGGAGGTGTTGACACACGTCACCTCCGACCACAAGTACGCCGTCCGGGTTCAACTCTCGCGTCACTGGACACTTCACAATCTCGCGGCCCACCGGCGAAACGGTGTGGGCCGTGATCGTGCAGAAAGTGCGTCGAGAACCGCCCAATAAACACAAACACAAATACACCGTCCAGCAGCGAACACAGAAAGCCGTGAGCGTAGGGACCAGAAGGGCAGGCGTGGAGGCTTCCATAGCTCTCTTGATGCCATCCAAGTATCTTTCAATTTAACACCGGGCCAATGGGAGAGAATGGCCTCTTGGGGCTTTTCTCCCACCAAAGCATTGTTTGGCTCCTCCACCGATGCAGCGAGCCATGCTGCATCGACTGGACAAAACGACAGACTTCCACACTCTAGCCCCAGGCTTTTCACGATATACTGGACAAAGTGCCCGGACCACCAGTCGGAAACTCATGGCTCGGCTTCCGACACGAGGATCCAACGTCCAGTTCAAGAACAAATTCTGATTTAATTATGGGTCACACAAATCTAATCAGCGGGCTTTCGTGGATCTCACCATCAGAAACCCGGATCACACAATTAAACTCTCGTGAATCTCACCGTTAGACTACCCCATATCTAACCGTCTGACACCTCTGGAACTCACCATCGCCTAGAACTCACCGTGTATCTCACCGTTAGACACTCGTGCATCTCACCGTTACACACCCGTGTATCTCACCGCCAGACACTCGTCAATCTCACCGTTACACCGCTACACACCCATGCATCCCACGACAAGACACCCGTGAATCTCACCGTCGGACACGCGGATTTCGCCGAGGTCGTTGACCTCGAAGTTGTCGGAGGCGCCGCTCTGTATGTAGTAGGTCACGTGACTGTCGGGCGCGTCCGGGTCGTTGGCCGATATTTTGGCGACGACGTCGCCCGGCCGGGCGGTCTCGCTGATTTGCGACTCGAACGGCGACGAACGGAACACGGGCGCCTCGTTAGTGTCGCGGCCGATGATGATGAACACCCTGCCGACGGTCAAGACCGAGCTGGTCACGTGGTGATGAACACCCTACCAACGGTCAAGACCGAGCTGGTCACGTGGTGGTGAACACCCCGCCAATACCGGGCTGGTTACGTGGTGATGAACACCCTGCCGACGGTCAAGACCGAGCTGGTCACGTGGTGGTGAACACCCCGCCAATACCGAGCTGGTCACGTGGTGATGAACACCCTGCCAATACCGGGCTGGTCACGTGGTGATGAACACCCTGCCAATACCGAGCTGGTTACGTGGTGATGAACACCCTGCCAATACCGGGCTGGTCACGTGGTGATGAACACACTGCCAATACCGGGCTGGTTACGTGGTGGTGAACACCCTGCCAATACCGAGCTGGTTACGTGGTGATGAACACCCTGCCAATACCGAGCTGGTTACGTGGTGATGAACACCCTGCCGACAAGGTCAAGACCGAGGCTGGTCACGTGGTGATGAACACCCTGCCAATACCGGGCTGGTGACGTGGTGATGAACACCCCGCCAATACCGGGCTATTCGACCAATACCGGGCTGGTTACGTGGTGATGAACACCCTGCCAATACCGGGCTGGTCACGTGGTGATGAACACCCTGCCGACGGTCAAGACCGAGCTGGTCACGTGGTGATGAACACCCTGCCAATACCGGGCTGGTTACGTGGTGATGAACACCCTGCCAATACCGAGCTGGTTACGTGGTGATGAACACCCTGCCAATACCGGGCTGGTTACGTGGTGATGAACACCCTGCCAATACCGAGCTGGTCACGTGGTGGTGAACACACTGCCAATACCGGGCTGGTTACGTGGTGATGAACACCCTGCGGCAATACCGAGCTGGTCACGTGGTGATGAACACCCTGCCAATACCGGGCTGGTCACGTGGTGATGAACACCCTGCCAATACCGGGCTGGTTACGTGGTGATGAACACCCTGCCAATACCGAGCTGGTCACGTGGTGATGAACACCCTGCCAATACCGGGCTGGTCACGTGGTGGTGAACACCCTGCCGACGGCCAATACCGGGCTGGTCACGTGGTGATGAACACCCTGCCAATACCGGGCTGGTTACGTGGTGGTGAACACCCTGCCAATACCGGGCTGGTCACGTGGTGATGAACACCCTAGCCAATACCGGGCTGGTTACGTGGTGATGAACACCCTGCCAATACCGGGCTGGTCACGTGGTGATGAACACCCTGCCAATACCGAGCTGGTTACGTGGTGATGAACACCCTGCCAATACCGGGCTGGTTACGTGGTGATGAACACCCTGCCAATACCGGGCTGGTTACGTGGTGATGAACACCCTGCCAATACCGAGCTGGTTACGTGGTGATGAACACCCTGCCAATACCGGGCCTGTCACGTGGTGATGAACACCCTGCCAATACCGAGCTGGGTACGTGGTGATGAACACCCTGCCAATACCGGGCTGGGTACGTGGTGATGAACACCCTGCCAATACCGGGCTGGTTACGTGGTGGTGAACACCCTGCCAATACCGGGCTGGTCACGTGGTGATGAACACCCTGCCAATACCGGGCTGGTTACGTGGTAATGAACAAAGGACGCATCAGATGTCACATTTATATGTACATGTTGCAACTGATGTCAGACCAGGTCAGGTCGCATTTGTATGCATACGCTGCGAGTGAGGTCAGGTCATGTCAGGTCATGTCAGGTCATGTCGCATTAGTGACGTTACTAATGGAACTATAGACAATATGTCCGTAAAACCTTCATTTTAAGTAAGTGCTCTGAGGCAACAACCAAGGCATAATTCAAACTCGGATCCAATCATAATCCTGAAAAAAAACTCCAAAGTACATATGTAGAGATATAGTATGATCAATGACACTGTTCTTGAAGTGCTCGGCATAGGCATATTTTCATCACTGAGCGAATGTCAAGCGACTCTGAGCTGACTCAGACAGCAATAAATTAATCCATTTAATCTAAATCAACCACGTAATTCATCAGTGCAGGCCATTCGACTGGTCTCAAAACCGCTTCAGTCCACTTGGACCGTTGCCTGCCGGCTGCTGGGACGATATTAAATTACAACTTGGCAGGCGCGCAGTACGCAGATCCCAAAATGCCAGCCACACACAGGCAGACAAACCGTCACACACACACACACAGGCACACACAGGCACACACAATCCACACACAGGCAGACAAACCGCCACACTAACTCGCAATGCTGAACCGACATGCCAGTTAAGGTGTCGCTCGGCTAGGAAAGCAAAACATTGCAACGACATCAATTAGGACCGGAAGAGAAATAAACCTATTTCGCTAGGGCGCATTCCCTGATCGGAAGGCGGAACCCATCCCACTAGAGCGTAGCGTTCCTCAAGGAAGGCTCGTTTGCATCATTACTCCGGCCCTCCCAGAATACTTCGGCGAAAAGCGCCTCTCTCATTGAAAATCGGCACCCCTTAGAGAGGTCGAGTGTACCGTCGCCTCGAATTTTCGTTCCGATCAGTGGCGTACCTGCGAGGAAATTGAATTTGCTAGACGAATCAACCCTGTATGCACCCCTGATCCGAGGTATGACCATCCGGTGGTAGACTCTCTTGAAGAAATCTGCTCCTTGTGTCGCTCCAGCTTTCCCCCCCGCAGTGAAGACAAACGAAGTATAGATATGAGCGAACGGACCGGAAGATCCTTCCATACAGCCTCGAAAGCACAACTTCAATTCGCACCAACTCGGCGCCTGCACTTCGCTCGACATCACCGGCCCACACACACGTACAAACGAGTAGAGCAGCGACAACGCCGACCTATCCCAGAATCACCCAACTGCACCTCAGTGTCACACAGCGTCACCAACCCAGCCGCTGCCGCACCACACCCGGGCAAAAACGCACCGCCACTTCCCGGCATCGAACCCACGACCTTCCGGTCGGAGCACTCACCGCACGTTGTCCGTCAGCGGCGTCGGGCCGCCGTCGGTGGCGGCCATCACCAGGTCGTACCGGCCCGAGCTGGTCTCGTTGTGCAGCACGGGCCGCGACGCGGTCACCTGACCCGACGCCGGGTCGACGGCGAACGTGTCGTTCCAGTTGCCCTCGACGATGGCGTACGTGACGGGCGCCGCGCCGTCCTCGTCCATGTCGGTGGCCTGGCGGGAGGAACATCAGCTGGAAGCTAACACAGGGTGGCCTGGCGGGAGGAACATCAGCTGGAAACTAGCACAGGGTGGCCTGGCGGGAGGAACATCAGCTGGAAGCTAACACAGGGTGGCCTGGCGGGAGGAACATCAGCTGGAAGCTAACACAGGGTGGCCTGGCGGGAGGAACATCAGCTGGAAGCTAACACAGGGTGGCCTGGCGGGAGGAACATCAGCTGGAAACTAACACAGGGTGGCCTGGCGGGAGGAACATCAGCTGGAAGTAACACAGGTGGCCTGGCGGGAGGAACATCAGCTGAAAATACCCAGGGTGGCCTGGCGGCACTGGAAACTAACACAGGGTGGCCTGGCGGGAGGAACATCAGCTGGAAGTTAACACAGGGTGGCCTGGCGGGAGGAACATCAGCTGGAAGCTAACACAGGGTGACCTGGCGGGAGGAACACCAGCTGGAAGCTAACACAGGGTGGCCTGGCGGGAGGAACATCAGCTGGAAGCTAACACAGGGTGGCCTGGCGGAGGAACATCAGCTGGAAAATACACAGGGTGGCCTGGCGGGAGGGATGGCAGCTGGAAACTAACACAGGGTGGCCTGGCGGGAGGAACATCAGCTGGAAGCTAACACAGGGTGGCCTGGCGGGAGGAACATCAGCTGGAAGCTAACACAGGGTGGCCTGGCGGGAGGAACATCAGCTGGAAACTAACACAGGGTGGCCTGGCGGGAGGAACATCAGCTGGAAACTAACACAGGGTGGCCTGGCGGGAGGAACATCAGCTGGAAGCTAACACAGGGTGGCCTGGCGGGAGGAACATCAGCTGGAAGCTAACACAGGGTGGCCTGGCGGGAGGGACGGCAGCTGGAAATTAACGTAGCACGGCCTGTAGCGGAAGCCTACCACTGAGCCGGCTCTAACAGTCAGTTACGCGCCCCCCCCCCAGTCGACACACCCCGGGCCGTCTCACACGAGGCCTACCACCGAGCCGGCTCTAACAGTCAGTTACTCGGCCCCCCAGACGACACACACCCCCCCCCACAGGGAGCCGTTGCAGGTGACACCTCCTTTGCGAAGATCAATGCACGTCGCAGTTAGCAAGTGTACGCCAGCCGCCAACCAGCCATCGCGTCCCATTAACCTGAGAACCAATGTTTCCCCATATCCCGGGGCTATCCCGGGCCAGACGAATCACCGGGGCCAACTACGGTACGCCTATTGGGACAAATTATAATCGGCCACAGCCGTTCCTAGCGAACACGAAGGCGAGTAGGTCGGCATACTGGAGACGCTGGAATGACTGCCCGCTTTTGCGAAAAGAAGGCGGTTATTTAGCATGGAGAAACAAGGACAGCAGCGGAATAACACCTTTGGAGAATGGCAATACAATCACCAGCCGTGGTAAAAAGGGATGCAAACGTGAGTACCAATAAGGGAAAGATATTAGCTGTCATAAATTTGACAAGGCAATAAGGAGAGACGATCAAGACAAATTAGCGAGTGGACATTGAACCAAAATAGCACACAAGAAAGCACGTCAAACTTGCCGACGCAGACCTAAGTTACTAATTACTTCGCGATCTAAGAAGCGGCAACAGGGCACCAGTAGAATAATGCTGAAGGGCAACAAGCAAAAGCCATCGACAGTGCAGAAGAACAAAGCAAGAAAACCAACTTGGCAATCGATGTTGAGGAGAGGGACACTATTATTTGCCAATGCTAGGGAGACAACCAAATTTGATGGGCGGCAAGAGAGACAATTATCTTCTCACATGAAGGTGGAGGGCCATCTGATTTCACAGACGATAAAAAATCATATCATCGACTATGAAGCCCGAGTAATTATGGCATTAGTAATGTTTGGCCAAGAAGAGCATGAAGACATTGCCATTGACATTCGATGGAAGTAGAAAGGGCACTTACCCTGATGAAGAGCAACAGAGGACTGATAACTTTGACACACGGACCAAGGGCGCCAACATTGAAGAATGGCAAGGGTGCTAATATTGACGAAGAAGGGAAAACACGCTAATACTGAGGAAGAAGGGCAAGGGTACTCATATTCAGGAAGAAGGGTAAAAAATCAGCAATTTGGCCGTGTATGGCGGACAGAACGACACTGGCATTGGTGTTTGAAGGTGAACAACTGCAACATTGACACCCGATGGCGCAGAAAGGGAAATCATCTAGCCAAAGGAGGACGAAAAACATCTAACTTAGCCAGACCGGAAACAGACACATAGGTCTCACTGAAAATTGGCAGGAACACCACAAACACCGAAGTGTGATGGGAAGGAAAAAGGCGCTAACCATGACAAAGAATGGTGGGAGGAGCTCGAACTCTGACGCTCGATGGTCGGCCACGCACTGACCTTGGAGCGGGGATGGCCGAGTGGTTAAGGTGTTGGTCTCTGTGTACCAAAGATCCCGGGTTCAACACTAGCACCGCTCGGAACATTTCCCAATCCCGCTACCCACCGGCGAAACAGTATGGACGGCGCCATTAGCCGTGAATGTGCATAAAGTGCGTCGTGAACCACCCAATAAACAATAAACGCACTGACCTTGACGAAGAATGGCGGGAAGAAGACGCGCGCGCCGTCCTCGAGCGTGCGGCGGTACTCCCTCCGCTGGAACTGCGGCCGGTTGTCGTTCACGTCGGTCACCTCCACCAGCAGGACGGCCGTCGACGTGCGGTTTCCGCCGTCACGGGCCACCACCGTCAGCGAGAAGCTGGCGCAGGTCGGGTCAGGTCAGGTCAGGTCAGGACATGGGTCACCAGCGTCAGCGAGAAGCTGGCGCAGGTAGGGTCAGGTCAGGTCACGGGCCATCGCCGTCAGGGAGAAGCTGGCGCAGGTAGGGTCAGGTCAGGTCACGGGCCATCGCCGTCAGGGAGAAGCTGGCGCAGATCGGATCAGACCAGGTTGGGATAGGGAAGGTGGCAGGCTACCACCGTTACGGAGGAACTGGCACAGGTCGGTTCAGGTCAGGAAAGATCAGGTTAGAGCTGGGGAAGTCATGGGCCTCTACCGTCAGGGAGAAACAGGCGCAGGTCGGGTCACATCATGTCGGGTCGAAACCAAATTCGTTAGTCACCTTCCAAACTAATGGCACATCAACTGCAACAGGCATCCCAATAGAGCAATATTACTTTTCTTAGCATTTGACTGTCACATCTTCAAGTTCACTCAAGAATTCGATCTGATATATAAGGACGTATCTAAGTACCTGTAAGTGTGCGCTCCGTGTGGTGTCACTTCATACACTTTTAGGTGAGCCCCCTCCCCCTTAACGGTTTAAGTTGTTCTTGTCCAATTCCATCTAGCTTTAAGTTCGGTCCGAATGAAACCGCCCATTCAGCAAATACTGGGAACCTCATAGCTAAAATATGCATACAAAATCCATCCCAGGAACCGTCGCCGCTGTGTTCACACCACCTCTCGTGGCTCAGATGTCCGTCCGCTACATCACGTCAAGCCCCACTCCACTTGGTCAGCTGTTGGGATGTGTGGGTGCCACTCCACTTGGTCAGCTGTTGGGATGTGTGGGTGCCACTCCACTTGGTCAGCTGTTGGGATGTGTGGGTGCCATTCCACTTGGTCAGCTGTTGGGATGTGTGGGTGCCACTCCACTTGGTCAGCTGTTGGGATGTGTGGGTGCCCCCACTCAGCTGTCTGGATGTGTGGGTGCCACCCCACTTGGTATGTGTGGGTGCATCACTGTGTTCAGACACTGTACTGGCCGTACACCGGCCAACCTCATTTCTTCCGCTCCTCATAGTCGAGACATTGCACCAGCCCCACCTGCTCCGCTCCTCATAGTCGAGACACTGCGCCTCGGACAATCACCTCCCAGCCCCACCTCTTCCGCTCCTCGTAGTCGAGACATTGCACCAGCCCCACCTGCTCCGCTCCTCGTAGTCGAGACATTGCACCAGCCTCACCTGCTCCGCTCCTCGTAGTCGAGACACTCCCCAGCCCCACCTCTTCCGCTCCTCATACTCGAGATCTTGCACCAGCCTCACCTCTTCCGCTCCTCATAGTCGAGACATT
>JAOTOL010000781.1:0-77500 GCA_034440575.1 Imbricaverruca yamaguchii | reverse complement strand
GCCGAATTGGAATTGGCCAAATTGACCTAATTCGGAAAGGGGAGTAAAATGATCCTGCAAATAAGTCCAAAAATAATGATACCTGTCCAAAGTAAACATTTAACTACCTTATCTGTCACCAGCACATGACACTAGAGTGAATTAAAAACCGACAAACAAGCATACCATACAACGTGGCTTTCAGTTTGGTCACATCCCGCCTTATCGTCCCGCCTTATTCACATGACTAGATATTTCGTGTCCCATGAAGGCCAGCACCACACCACGTACACCACTAACATTATCATCAAACAATAGCTCGGAAAGGGGCGGGGATGGCCGAGTGGTTAAGGTATTGGACTCTGGATACCAAAGGTCCCGGGTTCGACACTAGCGCCGCTCGGGACATTTCCCAATCCCGCGGCCCACCGGCGAAACAGTGTGGGCGGCGCCATTAGCCGTGAATGTGCATAAAGTGCGTCGAAACCACCCAACAAATAAATAATAAATAAACAGCTCGGAAATCCATCACCTTCGGGTGTACTGAGGAAATGCACCGCCTGTGGGGACATTGAGCTAGGATCCACGCCTGCACACAAAGTCAGTCGCATCAGCTTGTTTTCCTTGGGGGGGGAATGGGGGGGCTTGCACCGTGGCGACACCGCGTCATATACAAAAGAGGGTCGAGGTGCTGCGGATCCGTGGTTTTCACCACGCGTCGGCCGCTTTGACTCACACAGCGTCGCCAATATCTCACACGGAGGTCGGGGGCGAAGGGTATCGACAGGTGAGATTCGGAACGACAATCTTTCAGTTGGGAGACGGAAACATTACCCATAGAATAGTTGCCCAAAAAAAACGGGTGGGGGTATGAGCGGGAGTTCTGAGCAACTCTGAGCATCAAATACAAAATAACAAATTCAGCTACAGAGGAAGCACATTGGCAGGGCAAAGCACGCAAACAAAGGAAACAGGTACGAAATCGAATACGAAATCGGCTACATATATGGTAATATATATATATATATATATATATATATATATATATATATATATATATATATATATATATATATATATATATATATATATCGTTCGCTGGTTATTCGTTTTAGGACGCATCGACCGTTCAGTCATGTAGTGTCGCCAATCTCTCACGCCGATTGTTTGCGGGCGAAGAGTAGCGACAGGTGAGACTCAAACCCACAACCTTTCGATTGTGAGACGAGCAACTTACCCGTAGGCTACTCGTCCCCAAAAATATATATATATATATATATATATGTATCACTATGTTTAGCCTGACCACCATGTCACTGCACTTACCAGTGTCTTCTGGTATAAAAACCATGAACTGGTTCTTGTTGAAGGTGGGTACCTGGTCGTCTACATCTGCCACCACCACCGTCACGGACGTCAGAACCTTCTCCGCCGCGGATCCGTCCGGAACCACCTCCTGTGCCTGACCGCCAATCGGACACGGGTTACCTCAACTACAGCCAATCACATCAGTCGAAACTTTATCCGGAACAACCTTCTGCTCTTGACGAGCCAATCAGACAAGGGCTACTTCAACTAAGCACCATTCAGAGGTGCTGACACCTTGTCTGGAACCACCTCCTGCGCCTGACCGGCCAATCGGGCACGGGCTACCTCAACTACAGCCAATCACAGCAGCCGCAACTTTGGCGGGAGACACCTCCTGCGCTGGAACGGCCAATCAGACCAAGGCTACTTTATCCGTGCAGCAAATCACAGCCGCCGAAACTCTGCCGCAATCACCTCCTGCGCTTGACCTGCCAATTAGACAAGGCACACCTCAGGTGTACAGCCAATCGCGATCGCTAAGACGTTGTCCAGAACCACCTTCTGTGCCCGACCGGCCAATCACACACGGGTTATCTCGCATTAAATGCTCGTGGGACAGAACGGTGCCCGCCAGTGCAATGAGAGCTTCAAAGGTAATTCAATTAACTGTACCAATTATTTCTCGAGCACATTATGTGCCGATCTTTGAAGTTCACTTTTGAAATGCGTTCAGAGTTAATTGAATTGCGTTTGGTGTGGACCCTTGACTGTTGCCACCACACGAGCTGCACCCACTGCACAGCCGGCAGCAGACCCACATTGCTGATTTCCACCGCAAACAGCCAGCCTGCGGCTGGGGGCCACTCCGGGTCAGCTGTCAAGTACATCCAGCGTGCGACTGGGCGGTGCGTTCAGTGTCAACCAGAGCAGAGCGTGATGCGGTCTGAGAGGTACTCAGACCATTTATACCACTCAGAGTCTCTGAGAGGTATTCAGACCATCGATATCACTCCAGGTCTCTGAGAGGTACTCGGACCATCTATATCACTCCGAGTCTATTAGAGGTACTAAGATCATCTATATCACTCCAGGTCTCTGAGAGGTACTAAGACCATTTATACCACTTCGAGTTTATGACAGGTAATCAGACCATCTATACCACTCAGAGACTCCGAGAAGTACTAAGACCATTTATACCACTCCGGGTCTCTAAGAGGTATTCCGACCATTTATAACACTCCGAGTTTCTGGGAGGTACTCACACCATTTATAACACTCAGCGTCTATGAGAGGTACTCAAATCATCTATGTCACTCCAGGTCTCTGAGAGGTACTCCGACCATCTTTGCCACTCCGAGTCTATGAGAGATATTCGGACCATTTATACCACTTCGAGTCTATGAGAGGTACTCAGATCAATTTTACCACTTCGGGTCTCTGAAAGGTACCCAGAAGGAATCGTGGGAAGCGGTTATTGACCTCGATTAATGTGGAGATTGGAGAACACGTTAAGGCTATCCAAAACTAGACAACTTCATATTATACCTCCACATACAACAGATGCTTCTACTCATAAATAACTATTGCTGGTTATAACTAGTAGTGATGCCGCCCCGGTAGCTCAGTTGGCTAAAACGCTGGCCTTGCGCTGGTCTCCACTGTCCTGGAAACACGGGGTTCGAGTCGCTACGCGCGTTCACATTTAGCCCCGAGCTGGGAGGGTCAGTTGACAGCTGGCCCGATAAGGCCGGGACGAGCTACCGGGCAGCCGTGTCGGTGCCTTGACGGCACGTTAAACTTTCGGCAAAAACTCTGCCGTTGAACTGGAATGCATGGATTGGGTGGTGGGGACAGGGTTTACGCAACATCTCTACGTAGCAATATAACCCTGGTTCATAAAACCACCCCAGTAACAACTCGGATGATTTTTTTTTAAAACTAGGAGTTTATTTTACTATTAAAAAATATCAGATCAACGGTACATATGCAAAACAAATTGAAGTTTACAAGTGTCAAACTATGAATGTTCAACACAGGCGGTTTACACTTGCTGAACTATACAGTGTACGCTTTGAGAGGACTGGGAGGCAGGCCCAAAAACGCACAGATGTGATGCCGTTGTCATGAAAACACCATCGGTAGTTCATCGCCCGCAAAGCTACTATCGAAAATATATGCTATGTTTTAAGAATAATAGTGAAGGTGTCCAGATGGCACTGAATATATCCGTGGCCTCAAAAAAATATCTCCCCTAAAATGACAGCATTCCATACCAAAAATTCAGAATCACAAGGAGTGATAATGATCAGAGTACTCGAGGCTCTGAGCATTGGAAATCTTAGGACATCTCAGTGTCATTATCGCCCCCTGCAAGTGCTGATCGCTAACCCAAAGGGACTGCCTCAGATGGATAGTTAAATATTTAAACTGAAGGCGTAATATTATAGCGAAAGTTCGTGTCAATCAAACAGCATGCTTAGGTTTGCCAAACATGTTCTGTTCCCTCGCAATTTGCTTATCCCAGTTTGCCTAGCTGCTAGATATTTCTTACCGGGCTACCCCAGGCTACTTCCTCAGCTCTAGCATCGCTGTGGTCATATCGTTTGCGTCAGTCTCAATTGCCTTGCGGGTTATTCCCACCGCGACAGCAACAACAGCAATTCGCGGACATGCCACGGGGGTGCCGTGGGGGTGGGGGTGGGGTGAGGGTGGGGTGGGGGGGGGGGGTGGGGTGGGGGCTCCACGGCAGCCCGCAAAGGCCGCACCTGGTCCGCCTCTCCGGCCCGTCCAGCCAGCCAGCCAGCAAGGGCACAGGCACGCCCAACAACTGCCAAGCTGATCTTGGCCACCCAACTACCACAACGGTAATGCAACTACTACACAGATAATGCAACTACTACACAGATAATGCAACTACTACACAGATAATGCAACTACTACACATATAATGCAGCTACCACTATGGAAGTGCAACCACCATAAATGCAATGTAACTACCACAAAGGTAGTTTGTGTAACTACAACAAAGATAATGTAACTACCACAAGGGTAATGCAACTACCACGAAGGTGATGAAACTACCACAAAGGTAGTGCAACTAACGCAGAGGTACGGCAACTACCACAATGGTAATGCAACTACCACGAAGGTGATGTAACTACCACAAAGGTGATGTAATTACCACAAAGGTAGCCAAAACGACCCGCGGAGATTAAGCGCATGCCCCTCCCTCGTTGGATTCCCATCCCCTGGTTCGATCAGCCGCAGCCGGCACCACTTCACGGGGCTCAGCCGCCACGGGGCTCGGTGTCATGGGGCTCAGTGTCACGGGGCTCAGTGTCACGGGGCTCGGTGTCATGGGGCTCGGTGTCACGGGGCTCGGTGTCACGGGGCTCGGTGTCATGGGGCTCGGTGTCATGGGGCTCGGCCGCCACGGGGCTCGGTGTCATGGGGCTCAGTGTCACGGGGCTCGGTGTCACGGGGCTCGGTGTCATGGGGCGTCATGGGGTTACTCGGTCACGGGGCTCGGTGTCACGGGGCTCAGTGTCACGGGGCTCGACGCGTGTCACGGGGCTCGGTGTCACGGGGCTCGGTGTCACGGGGCTCGGTGTCACGGGGCTCGGTGTCATGGGGCTCGGTGTCACGGGGCTCGGTGTCATGGGGCTCGGTGTCACGGGGCTCAGTGTCACGGGGCTCGGTGTCATGGGGCTCAGTGTCATGGGGCTCGGTGTCATGGGGCTCGGTGTCACGGGGCTCGGTGTCACGGGGCTCAGTGTCACGGGGCTCGGTGTCATGGGGCTCGGTGTCATGGGTCACGGGGCTCGGTGTCATGGGGCTCGGTGTCACGGGGCTCGGTGTCATGGGGCTCGGCCGTCACGTGGCTCGGTGTCATTGGGTTCGGTGTCATGGGGTTCGTCGCCACGTGGCTCGTCGCCACGTGGCTCGTCTGCGAGGGGGCCAAATTAGCCAGCGACACCGACACCACATCCGGCCGGCCGAGCCCAGGGAAGCCCTCCACACGCGACGGCCTCGCCAACACTGGCACAGGTACCTGGAACGTCGTCCCGCCCCCGGGACAGGCGCGCTAACGGCACGTGGCGGGCCGCACCCGGAGCACGAGCCAGGCTGTCGGCACGGCTGTACATGTTGTAAATATTGGCCAGGCTGTCGGCACGGCTGTAAATGTTGTAAATATTGGCCAGGCTGTCGGCACGGCTGTAAATGTTGTAAATATTGGCCAGGCTGTCGGCACGGCTGTAAATGTTGTAAATATTGGCCAGGCTGTCGGCACGGCTGTAAATGTTGTAAATATTGGCCAGGCTGTCGGCACGGCTGTAAATGTTGTAAATATTGGCCAGGCTGTCGGCACGGCTGTAAATGTTGTAAATATTGGCCAGGCTGTCGGCACGGCTGTAAATGTTGTAAATATTGGCCAGGCTGTCGGCACGGCTGTAAATGTTGTAAATATTGGCCAGGCTGTCGGCACGGCTGTAAATGTTGTAAATATTGGCCAGGCTGTCGGCACGGCTGTAAATGTTGTAAATATTGGCCAGGCTGTCGGCACGCTGTAAATTTAAATATTCCAGGCTTGGCACGGCTGTAATGTTGTAAATATTGGCCAGGCTGTCGGCACGGCTGTAAATGTTGTAAATATTGGCCAGGCTGTCGGCACGGCTGTAAATGTTGTAAATATTGGCCAGGCTGTCGGCACGGCTGTAATGTTGTAAATATTGGCCAGGCTGTCGGCACGGCTGTAAATGTTGTAAATATTGGCCAGGCTGTCGGCACGGCTGTAAATGTTGTAAATATTGGCCAGGCTGTCGGCACGGCTGTAAATGTTGTAAATATTGGCCAGGCTGTCGGCACGGCTGTAAATGTTGTAAATATTGGCCAGGCTGTCGGCACGGCTGTAAATGTTGTAAATATTGGCCAGGCTGTCGGCACGGCTGTAAATGTTGTAAGATATTGGCCAGGTTGGCGGCACGCCTGGAATGTTGTAAGATATTGGCCAGGTTGGCGGCACGCCTGTGGATGTTGTAGGTGGCCTGATTTTAATATTAGCCAGGTTGGCGGCACGCCTGTGTTGTAGGAATATTGGCCAGGGTTGGGCACGCCTGTGGATGTTGTAGGTGCCATGTTGGCCAGGTTGGCGGCATGCCCGTGGATGTTGTAGGTGCGATATTAGGCAGGTTGGCGGCACGCCTGTGGATGTTGTAGGTGCGATGTTGGCCAGGGCGTCAGTGCGCCTGTTAACGTTGCAGGTGCGATACTGGCCTGGCTGCTTCCTAACCCACCAACATGTCGCGCCGGTGGTAATTAGTTTTACGACACATCGACCTTAGTCATGTAGTGTCGCCAATCTCTCACGCCGATTGGTCGTGGGCGAAGAGTAGCGACAGGTAAGACTCGAACTCACAATCTTTCGATTGTGAGACGAGCAACTCACCCCTGGACCACTCGTCCCCACATGTCGCGCCGAAAATTTGCGTCGGCCACGACGCAGTTTGGCGTCTCTGGCTAAGCAAAGCGAGCCAAATTGTCGAACCTGCACCGTGTGACATTCCGTCAGCAGATGACACGTCATCCGCGCCATGATTGCCTGCAACGCGAAATCGCTCCTGCGATAACTGGCTATACGCGGACCCCGTGCGGCCGGGGACAGGCGTGCGCAGCTGCACACACCCCGGCCCCGCTCATCGTCGATCGTGAGCACGCCGAGCTCATTGTTGTAGTTGATTGCTTGTTTGTTTGCTCGTACCACCAGTGCAGTCACGGCGGTTGATCAAATATAGCAAGCACACCCGTACAGAAGCACGGTGGCGAAGCAAAGCTTGCCGTTCAAGCATGGCAGGCCTTCATCTTCACCGCAGGCAGCCGGGCATGACGCAACAAAAGCGTGTCTGCAATCGATTCGATACATCGGGAGCCAACTCGGGGTCAAGGCTGAAAATAAGTGAAATTGAATTGAATTGAAGCTCCAGCAATTGAAAATCCACACTTGATCCACTTAGCTTATTGAAAATCGGGTGGACTACAACCCCGCGCGTCACACATATGGGCATAGACGTGCATATAGACATTATATATATATATATATATATATATATATATATAATATCAAAGAAACAAACGGTAACAAACAAGGCGCATCACTTCAGATCATCAAGACCACACACATTGGGGTAAAATTCAACCTGCCTACTGGCTGTGGAGGAGCGAAGCTGACACATTGTCAGTGCATCATGCGAAAAGAGACGTACCACCTCATATCTGATGAGATACGATTATAATCGTATCTCATCATATATGCGGTGGTATGTCGTTTTTTGCATGGTACACTGACAATGTGCTAGAATCATGATAATTATCACCGGAGCAAAACCGCTCCCTTGCACCAACAGCGACGGTGGCTGCCGCCTCACCTGCAGCTGGAACTGGTACAGGCCGACGTCGCGCAGTATGGCCTCGTCCTCCCTGTCCAGGCTGGTGTTGCCGGTCACCAGTGTGGTCGTGTAGACGCCGCCGGCGCCTGGTCGGAGGCGGACAGGACGTGGCACGTCGTCAGTTGTGTCGACTCTCGCGGCGCGTTCGACACTGCACGCGTGGAAGCGCCACCGTCGCGCGTGGCGACCAAGCGGAAACCGTACGCAGCTGGCGCTGTCTGCCGTCTGGTTCCCACTCGGTCTACGGCCTACATTCGGCCCACATTCATCCCATTCAGCATATAGCCTACATGCATCCCATTCAGCCTACAGCCTACATTACCACACACATAGCTTAAACGAGTTACCAACCATTTCATTCACCCTCCAACCTGTCAACCCTCGAATTTCCTCAGACATACTTACGCTTAGACCATACCAAAGTTTCTTGGCCTCTGATGCAAAAGAGGAAGGTCGGGTAGTTGGTTATTTAAGTTTTAGGGCGCATCGACCAGGTTTGGTCATTTAGCGCCCATAAAAGAAAAGGGGGATGGTTGCCACCTCCTGGCTTTTCGCATGGTACTTACGTTAATGCTGCATACAACCAGCGCGTTATTTCCCAGAAGACACAATGACCTTTTGTGACACAATGACCTTTTGTGGGTGAAGGGCCGAAATCGCTGGAACAGTTGAGTGCTAGAGCACTATCTTTCAGTTACGGGTCGGGGCACTGTCAGTTACGGGCTGGGGCACACTGTCAGTTACGGGTCGGGACACACGGTCAGTTACGGGCCGGGGCACACTGTCAGTTACGGGTCGGGGCACACTGTCAGTTACGGGTCGGGACACTGTCAGTTACGGGCCGGGGCACACTGTCAGTTACGGGCCGGGACACACTGTCAGTTACGGGCCGGGACACACTGTCAGTTACGGGCTGGGGCACACTGTCAGTTACGGGTCGGGACACTGTCAGTTACGGGCCGGGACACTGTCAGTTACGGGCCGGGACACACTGTCAGTTACGGACCGGGTTAGTGCACACATTGTCAGTTACAAACGGGATTACGGACCCGTTTACGGGCCGGGTTAGTGCACATACTGCAGGTTACGGGTCGGAGTACGGGTCGAATCACTGGCCGGGTTGCGGATCGAATTTCAAATGGGGTTCCCTAACGGGCTACGGATCGTGTTACGGGTCTTGTTACGCATAGGTATATGGACCGTATTACGGGTCGGGTTACGGACCGAGTTACGGGCCGGGTTTCGGATTGAGTTCTGAACCGGGTTACAGACCGTGTTACGGACCGGGTTACGGGGTCCCGGTTACGGGCCGGGGCGGGCTACGGGCAAGGTTAACGTGTACACTGCCAGCACACACTAGGTCGAGCATGTAGCCGCGAGTAGACATACTAATGAAACTACTTGTTCCGCGAGACAATGGACAAGGTTGTTTACTTGGCCATGCCAACTAAAAAAACGAATCAAACATCACAAATACAAATAGGACCAGCGGAAATTCTCATCCCCAATGTCGCCAATGAGCAAGAAAGGCACCAGTGTTTGCCACAGCACGCGATGCTCCACAAATCACGATATTTAAGGTCCCGGTCAAAGCACACACACACGTACACCCGGCAATGCGGGACCAAAAGCGCAGCGTCGGCAGAGAGCCACTGGAGGCGCCGATGAATCCGCGCCAATTTCTGCAGCTCGTGCGGCGATTTGTGGCGCGGGGTGGCGGCCGGCGGGCATCGGCCGCCGGCTATCTCAGCCCAGCGCCAGCCCAGCTGACAGCCGCCCGGCGGCTGCTGATGGCGCCGATTCCTCGTGTGGCGCAGCCAGCCCAGGCAAGTGTGGCCGCCAGCGTCGAGCTGGCACTTGGCCGGGAGAACTGGCACCGAGTTGATCGGGAGAACTGGCACCGACTTGATTTTTAGCGACCCATACTTGCGGAGCATCCACGGATTCAGCTAATTCTCGGATTCAGGCAGGCGAATTCACGGATCCAGGTAGGCGAATTCATGGGTCCAGGTAGTCTAATTCACGTGACCAGGTTGCCTAGTCCACGTGACCAGGTTGTCTAATTCACGGGTCCAGGTAGCTTAATTCACGGTCCAGATAGTCTATTTCACGGGTCCAGATGGTCTAATTCACGGGTACAGGTAGCCTAATTCACGAGTCCAGGTAGCTCCATTCACGTGACCAGGTAGCCTAATTCACGGGTCCAGGTAGCCTAATTCACGAGTCCAGGTAGCTTAATTCACGTGACCAGGTAGCCTAATTCACGAGTCCAGGTAGCTCCATTCACGTGACCAGGTAGCCTAATTCACGAGTCCAGGTATGCCCGTGTTCGGCGCGGTATCCACACGAGCCTAGTCTCGCCCACGCAACGGGGTCCTAGCCGCCTGCGAATTGTGAACGATTGGAGCCACTTAATATGGTCTGTGAAGCGGAATCAGAACTGATCAGCTGTCAGGCGTGATCAATCACGCGATAAGGCTCCACCATGAGTAGCCAAATCGAAGTTGGTCACACCTTCGCTTGAATTGAAGTTTATGCAAAATGGCTTTGAAGATGAATTTCAACTTCCCCGAGCAACGAAATATGTCGCGATAAGAATGATACATAATATATATCGTACCATAAAAAGAGCGGAACTGAAGTTGATGGGACTTGAAAGCTCGCGCTATAGGGTTCAGGCGATTACCCCAACAGGCCTTAAAACACAGATCTGACTTCAGGTATGTACCTACCCGCGAACGCCAGTTCAGCCACTATTCCGACGAGCTGGGAAATCCAACATCAGAACGTAGCCATTTGGTGTATAAAAATAGAGTCCAAACCAGCCGCAAATCAGGTCCAGAATCGACTGAGCTCCCGGCCAATGCCACTGACCGCGGCGAGGTGCAACGCCCACACCTATTCCCGGCGCCAATCGACGGATGGCGCTCACTCAAACACCAGCCGACAGTCACCGGACGTATTCGCCAACTCAGACACCAACCGACAGCCGTGCGACGTGGGCGAGTCGGGCCGACTCGAACCTGGTCCGGATTATCGACAACTTCATAGGCAAAGTCAGATGAGGAGCCGTGAGCAACGTGCCGCGAGGATAAATCATCGCGGCGCTGAATTAACACGTGGGCTCTATTTGGACGACGGGCGTCTGTTTCCCTGGCTCCAGCCAATACCCGGGGCACATCAATAAAACAAGAAATAATGGTGTCAAACGGGACCGATCAATTCAACTGCAAATGTTCAATATTTGTCCAGCGGTAGGTACTTTAAATCGCTTTGTTCAGCAGCAAGATGACCGATTGTTTTGATCTGGGCGATAGTCGAAGGGCCCGGACACTGTGCTTTGCGTCAGCACAGTAGTCTGTCTTCGCACGCCAATGAAATCACCACAGGTCAGCTCAAAGGGCAACATTATGAATTCGGGTCACATGGGTGCAGCGCGAAAACTACAACTTCTCTTCCGCGCAGGTCGCCAACAAAGCAACGCATGGAGCTGGGTTAAGCAGTGATCGGTAGCCAGGAACGTCGGAATAGTCTCAGGAGTCAGTGGCGCGGAAACCACCGCCGGCGCGCATATTCGCTCCGTGAAGAGTTGCACATTAAGCGCTGAAGTTCTCGAAGATAGAGGGGGACCTGCTCTGTTCGTAACCTAACCTAACTAGCTCTCCTAATCTTCCCAGCCTAGTTCGTGGTGATAACACCGTCTATTGCGGGTATGCTGAGCATGGAGAGGTGCTTGTTGAATTCATTGGTGACATCACAGCTTAGTTCAAGCGGACGATTCAAAATCGTAGATATAATTTCGAGCGATTATGCCACGAGGAATCTCTACCGGATGTTTAATACGTGGCGGTCGGTTTCCCAAAGTTATCGGGAAACGTTTTGTCTGTCTTCTGTCTGTGTGTATGTGCCGCTTCGACGCGTGCCACGCCTAAGTGCCCCGGCAGATTTCGTCTGGTCTTTACACGTGATTTTACACGTGGCTCGGCGGCCAAAACATGGTGGTTGTTTCGGGTCACTCGGGTCACGTGCGCACGTGCCACGTGCCGTCCACCGGGGGTCATGTCGCGGTCAGTTAGCCGAGACCACGGCATATACCGCAAGCCGCACGAATGCGAACTTCGTGGAAACACGCACCCGACAGGGAACTGCGTGCTTCTGTGGTCGGCGGCCGGGCGAGTTATACCACGTGACCGTCGGGCGCGTGCGTCTGTTTTGAGTTGAGCACCTCCGAGCTGAGAGCAGCACGTGAAATCAACACGACATTTTGCGAGCGACCATGCCGTCACCGAGGCTATCCGGGAATTTCCAAATGGTAGGGGTGGGTGAAGCGTAGAGTGTGCCATGCACCTACGACACCATCACTCTCAAGATTTGCGCAACACCCTCATTTTGGGGCGGGGATGGCCGATTGGTTAAGATGTTGGGCTCTGGGTACCAAAGGTCCCGGGTTGGACACTAGCGCCGCTCGGGACATTTCCCAAAACCTGCGGCCCACCGACGAAACAGTGTGGGCGGCGCCATTAGCCGTGAATGTGCATAACGTGCGTCGTGAACCACCCAATAAACAACACCCTCATTTCTGTTTAACATAAGGTTGGGCATTGTTCCACGACAAACGCTGCCGACACATATGCCAATGTGTGTCGGTAGCTTTTGCATATGCTAATACGCCCGGCTCTACTCACTTCACGGCGAACGAGGGATATATGACACGGCGCGAAAGCCCACGGTTTGTTTGTTTGTTTGCTTATTGGGTGGTTCTCGACGCACTTTTTGCACTACCACGGCTAATGACGCCGCCCACACTTTTCGCCGGTGGGCCACGAAGTTGAGAAATATCCCGAGTAGTGAGAGTGCTGAACCCGTGACCTCTGGCATCCAGAGCTCATCACCTTAGCCACTCGGCCATCCCCGCCACGAAAGCCCACGGTGCAACGGCTTACCCCTGGGCACAATTTAGGTGTGACCAGGTCTACGTTCTGCTACCGTCGTGATAGGGAGACCGAGCTGCGCAAACATTCCCTGTTATCAACTGGCTTAGTGTGAACAAACAGGAATTTTACGTCGGAAAATGGCCAATGTTTGTGATATCGACTAGGTTTCAACCAGAAAGGCTAACAAACAAATTGGCCGATCAACGCGAAACCGACTCCACGCTGTAGTCACGGCAATCGCCAAGCTCGCCTGTGCAAACATGTATTCCGCACGTGACACGTGCACTCGGGTTAGGGGTGTAAAGAAAAGGCGAACATTCTCCATCGTTATCACTACTGGGTCTGCCACTGGACAGCGGCTAAAAATGCTAAAAGCCGTTACTTGCATTGCCCGTGTCCCAAGTACCGGCTACACGTTTCCCACTGACCATCGACACCTGTCAAATGGCAGGGGTCAGCCATCGCGACGTCAGTGACAAGTGTCGTGACCCGTAAAACCGGCTCCACTTCTCACCCCATCCACGTCCCTGTCAGACCCAATTTTGAACGACAAATGGTAGCCCCACGTGGCCCCTACTGTTGCGATTCCCACGATACCCTCCTGTTTTCCCATCGAAAATACGGTTCCTAACATCAAGACTGCCCCAACCATTACTAAACATCATTTTTCGACTTCTCAGCAGACTCCAACGGCACTGATTGATGAATAGTCGGGTTTGTGGAAGCCAGCGTCATCGGTGAAAAGATATTCAGGCGCATGTGCTGCTACGTCAGCCAAGCTGCCGTGCGAAGGATTTTATATGTAAATGCACATTGTGCTGTGTATTGGGAAATTCAGCAGCTGTGTTATTGCGAGCAAGGAAATGAATGTAGGAAAGGGCAGGGTAGATCAGATCAAACTAAGACCGGTCAGGTCAGGTCACGTTACGCTAGGTTGTGTTAGGTTTTTTTATAAATAAATTTAATCCGAGTTGTTGCTGGGGTGGCTTTAGGAACCAGGGTTGTATTACTAAGCAGAGCTTGTTGTGTGGACCCTGTCCCCACCACCCGATCCATGAATTCCATTTCAACGACAGGATTTAGACCGAAAGTTTAACGCGCCGTCAATGCTCCGACACGGCCGCCCGGTAGCTCGTCCCCGGCCTTATCTGGCCAGCTGCCAACTGACACTCCCAGCCGGGGGCTAAATGCGAGCGCGCGAAGCGACTCGAACCCTGTGTTGCCAGGATAGGGGAAACCAGTGCAGGCCAGCCTTCTAACCAACTGAGCTACCGGGGCAGTTCCCAAGCAATGCGCATTCTAAGTCAGGATCATAACTGACAGCAGTTTTAGCTTTTGCATCACTGGGTTGCGAGACACCTTTTAACCCGCTATTTGATTCAAAATTGTGATAAAAAAGCCAGAAAAGAAATGCCGGCTTCAGAAAGTAGTCACGTGTTAAATATATTAAAGCACTGCTCACGATTGCTACTAAAATCACGGCACCTCCCCAAACACGCCCACTGGCTGATCTTAAGCGAACTGAATATTCACCAGTTGATGATGAGCTTCGAACTCATGACCATCTGACACAAGGCACGTGCACTGGCCAGCCGTCCTCAACGGCGGTGACGTCTCACTTCTGACGGGCTGCTGCAGTCGGAAGGTCTCACCTCTGACGGGCTGCTGCAGTGGAAAGGTCTCACCTCTGACGGGCTGCTGCGTGGAAGGTCTCACCTCTGACGGGCTGCTGCAGTAGGAGTGTCTCACCTCTGACGGGCTGCTGCAGTCGGAAGGTCTCACCTCTGGCGGGCTGCTGCAGTAGGGAGGTCTCACCTCTGACGGGCTGCTGCAGGACGGTCTCACCTCTGACGGGCTGCTGCAGTCGGAAGGTCTCACCTCTGACGGGCTGCTGCAGTCGGAAGGTCTCACCTCTGACGGGCTGCTGCAGTAGGGAGGTCTCACCTCTGACGGGCTGCTGCAGTCGGAAGGTCTCACCTCTGACGGGCTGCTGCAGTAGGGAGGTCTCACCTCTGACGGGCTGCTGCAGTCGGAAGGTCTCACCTCTGGCGGGCTGCTGCAGTAGGGAGGTCTCACCTCTGACGGGCTGCTGCAGTAGGAAGGTCTCACCTCTGGCGGGCTGCTGCAGTAGGGAAGGTCTCACCTCTGACGGGCTGCTGCAGTAGGAAGGTCTCACCTCTGACGGGCTGCTGCAGTAGGGAGGTCTCACCTCTGACGGGCTGCTGCAGGAAGGTCTCACCTCTGGCGGGCTGCTGCAGTAGGGAGGTCTCACCTCTGACGGGCTGCTGCAGTGGGGAGGTCTCACCTCTGGCGGGCTGCTGCTGCAGGACGGTCTCACCTCTGACGGACTGCTGCAGTCGGAGGGTCTCACCTCTGGCGGGCTGCTGCAGTTAGGAAGGTCTCACCTCTGACGGGCTGCTGCAGTAGGAAGGTCTCACCTCTGACGGGCTGCTGCAGTTACGAAGGTCTCACCTCTGACGGGCTGCTGCAGCAGGGAGGTCTCACCTCTGACGGGCTGCTGCAGTAGGAAGATCTCACCTCTGACGGGCTGCTGCAGTAAGGTCTCACCTCTGACGGGCTGCTGCAGTAGGAAGGTCTCACCTCTGACGGGCTGCTGCAGTCGGAAGGTCTCACCTCTGACGGGCTGCTGCAGTAGTAAAGGTCTCATCTCTGACGGGCTGTTGCAGTCGGAAGGTCTCACCTCTGACGGGCTGCTGCAGTAGGAAGGTCTCACCTCTGACGGGCTGCTGCAGTGAGGTCTCACCTCTGGCGGGCTGCTGCAGGACGGTCTCACCTCTGACGGGCTGCTGCAGTAGGGAGGTCTCACCTCTGACGGGCTGCTGCAGACGCACGGGCTGCTGCAGTGGAAGGTCTCACCTCTGGCGGGCTGCTGCAGTAGGGAAGGTCTCACCTCTGACGGGCTGCTGCAGTCGGAAGGTCTCACCTCTGACGGGCTGCTGTAGGTCGGTCTCACCTCTGGCGGGCTGCTGCAGGACGGAGGTCTCACCTCTGACGGGCAGGACGGTCTCACCTCTGACGGGCTGTTCCAGTCGGAAGGTCTCACCTCTGGCGGGCTGCTGCAGTGGGGAGGTCTCACCTCTGACGGGCTGCTGCAGACTTCCTCTAGGACGGTCTCACCTCTGACGGGCTGCTGCAGTAGGGAAGGTCTCACCTCTGACGGGCTGCTGCAGGACGGTCTCACCTCTGACGTCAGCAGGGAGTCTCACCTCTGACGGGCTGTTCCAGTCGGAAGGTCTCACCTCTGCCGGGCTGCTGCAGCAGGGAGGTCTCACCTCTGACGGGCTGTTCCAGTCTGAAGTAGCCGGCGGTGTCGCCCACCATGGTGAGTATCAGCTCGCGCGGTATGCCCGTGTCGCCGTCCCTAGCCGTGATGTCCAACACCGGGGTGCCCTGTCGTGTCGGACACACGGACGTCAGTGGCCGTCTGGACTTATTCTTGGCGGCTATGGGACGGGGGTGGCCGAGTGGTTAAGGTGTCGGCCTATGGGTACCAAAGGTCCCGGGTTCGACTCTAGCGCCACTCAGGACATTTCCCAATCCCGCGGCCCACCGGCGAAACAGTGGGCGGCGCCATTAGCCGTGAATGTGCATAAAGTGTGTCGTAAACCAACCAATAAAGAAACAAACAAATCTTGGCGGCTATCTTGGCTGTAAATATTGGGCTTCGCGTGTTGGCATATCTTGCAGGAAGTTTCACCTCTGATCGTTCTACTCCTGTGAGGATGGCCGGTTCGCTGCCCGCATCCCTCCCAAGCACCTTGCGCTTTGACGCGTGTCAGTTCCCAACCACTTGCTCTTAAGCTTTGAAGCACGATTATTTACCCGGACCAATTTCTCGTGCACCGCATCAGGAGGAATTAGTATGATTTCGTGAGTGGGTTTTTAGGGAGGACATTCCATCAGTGTGGCTACTTCCGTCAATGTCACACAAAGCATGACATTGATGGGACCAATGTTATGCTGTTTATCTTCCTCCTTTTGCTTCTTAGAATGAGCATCAAGAGGCACGCGGCCAATTACCAATGCAGTCATATACAGTATCACCATCACATATATCAAACAATCACATATCTAAACATCATTTTCAAAACGCCAAACCGGCGAACACCGTGCGTGAAATGTCATCATATGAAGGCACCAAGTCAGCGTGAATAGTTGTGCACGATTATTTCATAAGCGCTACATAGCCAGTAGCAGTTGATGCGCCCCTAAGCCCAAATAATCAGATTATTTTCTAAGGAAGACAAGGAGTGGATGCGAGACAGTACACTGCACGGTGAGTATTAAAGAAGTGCTGCACAGCATATAAACACGCCGAAGTAAACTTAACTGAGCAGTGTTCTCCTTAACACGTGCCACTGCCCAGAGGGACAGAGCCCTAGTGACACTGCCCAGAGGAACAGAGTCCTAGTGCCACTGCCCAGAGGGACAGAGCCCTAGTGGCACTGCCCAGAGGGACAGAGTCCTAGTGACACTGCCCAGAGGGACATAGCCCTAGTGGCACTGCTCAGAGGGAGAGAGTCCTAGTGACACTGCCCAGAGGGAGATAATCATAGTGACACTGCCCAGAGGGAGAGAGTCCTAGTGACACTGCCCAGAGGGACAGAGTCCTAGTGACACTGCCCAGAGGGAGAGAGTCCTAGTGACACTGCCCAGAGGGAGAGAATCATAGTGACACTGCCCAGAGGGAGAGAGTCCTAGTGACACTGCCCAGAGGGAGAGAGTCCTAGTGACACTGCCCAGAGGGAGAGAATCATAGTGACACTGCCCAGAGGGAGAGAGCCTAACAGCCCAGGGACAAGCCTAGTGACACTGCCCAGAGGGAAGAGTCTAGTGACACTGCCCAGAGGACAGAGCCCTATACACTGCCCAAGGGAAGAATCATAGTGCACGCCCAGAGGGAGGGCCTAGTGACACTGCCCAGAGGGAGAGAGCCATAGTGACACTGCCCAGAGTCGCACTGCCAGGGCCTAGTGACACTGCCCAGAGGGAGAGAGTCCTAGTAACACTACCCAGAGGAACAGAGTCCTAGTCATACTACCCAGAGAGACAGAGTCCTAGTGGCACGCCCACAAATATTCAGTCCAAACGCGGTCGGAAATTCAGGAACATCCAGTCTTTCCCGGAAAGGACTTTGTTTAGCCACGAGATGAAACTCGGCAATTGGGGACATTTGATATTTATTTAATGAAACATTCAGTCCGAATTATTGCCGCGGTGGCTTTATGGACCAGGATCCTATTGCTAAGGACAACTTGTTGCGTGAATCCTACTCTCACCACCCGACCCGTGAATCGCAGTTCAACAGCACTAATTTTACGGAAAATTTATCGCGCCATCGATGCACCGACACAGTCACTTGTCCGGACATTATCGGACCAGTTGCCAGCTGACCATCCCAGCCCGGCGCTGAACGCGAACTCATGAACCGGCTCGAGCCCCGATCCGTCAGGACACGGAGACGAATGCAGGCCAACGCTCCAACCAACGCCAGCGGAGCGGCTCATTCGGCTCGATCGAGGCAATGTCAGCATGAGCTATGGAGTCTGCCGTAATCCACGGCCAATGGATGGTGACGTTTGTCAGCCTCGACAGCCAGCCACATTGAAAGCTTGTGCTGAATGCGCTCGAGCCGCTGTAAGTTGGTTTGAGCCGCTGCCATCAGCATAGCGCAACCGTATTCCAATGCGGACCGGATGAGTGTGCTCAAGGCGTACACTATGGATTGAGACAAGCACCGCGTGGGGCTCGGGACAGCTGCCTGCCTCTGGTAATGGTAACGCCCTGGTAATGGTGACGTCCTGGTAATGGTACCGCCCTGGTAATGGTACCGCCCTGGTAATGGTAACGCCCTGGTAATGGTAACGCCCTGGTAATGGCAACGCCCTGGTAATGGCAACGCCCTGGTAATGGTAACGCCCTGGTAATGGCAACGCCCTGGTAATGGTAACGCCCTGGTAATGGTAACGCCCTGGTAATGGCAACGCCCTGGTAATGGTAACGCCCTGGTAATGGTAGCGTTCTGGCGACGGTTGCATCAATGGCAGGCGAACAGGTGTCTGGTATCCAGAACGGCCCACAGGTCTCACTCTGGGTCGAAGCCGTCGGATGCATATGCGGCCCGAACTAGTGGGCTACGGAGGGAAGGTGTGATTACGCTGCATTTTCCAGGGTTTAGCTTGCGGTGCCAAGTGCTCCACCAAGCGGCGAAACAACCCATGTAAGCCTGAAGGACGGCGACATCGACAGTATATAACATGCAGAATAATATAGAGGGGGACTAATACTATAAATAATATATATCCATATATGTCTGGCGGAAGAGTCTGTTGTCTAATGCGTCTCGCTGGCATCGTTGGATGAGATATGACACGACCCGGAATTGTTCCAGCCCGGTGACGTGAAATTATGTCTGTGGCTTATGAAGAAGCAGAGTATGATTTACGCTGGTAAAAGCGGATGAGCGACCAGCATAAATAGTCGGGCGGTACACCTTCCACCAAATCGGATCCCGGGTCCCGCCCGAGCTTGTGAGCGAGCTGAGATTTCAGACACAATGAAGGAACAATGAAGGGATTTCAGACACAATGGAGGATGCCGTGCCGGCACGTCAGTCGGCAGCACAGGTCGTTAGGCCTCGTTCCAGCATTCAGTCGAAAGCTATTTGTCCAACGTTTCGGAGCACAGAGGAAATATCGAAGTTATTCTGCGGCTGTCGCTGCTCTTTTTGTCACGGTCCTTTTGTGAACTGGGGCTATTTTGGCCTCCTTGCACACCCGTCGAAACACTGCTCGGGACGGGAAAGCTTGCGCAGGATTTCAACGCGCACTGCCAGCTCGTGTGAACGTTCAGACAGTGCCCGGCCAAATGAGCTACCGAGGCCACTCCGTTGGCCTTCAATGACTTTGGTTCACACTCTTCTAATTATAGCAGTTTAACCGTGACAAGTTCGTCGGTGCATCATTCACATTCTACTCGCAAGAACGATAATCAGTGCATATTTTACAGAGCGATGCGGTGATATTCGTATTAATGCTTCATGTCACAAATTCAGTTTTATTTGGAAATCAATGCGCTTGCTTATTGGAGCGATTATCTCCGCTGGCCACAAAATGGCGCACGATGAAACGCCGGTCACTACGAAACAGGGTTAACATATTGGTTTTTCGTTAGGTGTAAGATGTCGTAACGAGCATAGCAGGATACCGAAATTTGATGTGAAATTAGTGTAATTTAAAATGCCTCTTATTTCTTCTAGACTAAAATTTGAATTGATGGTGTCGGTAATTATGACTGGACCTTTATCATTTGTTTTGAGATTAATGATTTAACAAGAGCTATATTCGCGATAGAGATAATAATAACTATGATAAACTGGTATTGTATGCCATATCATATTATAGGTCATCCCTTTACCTGAAATTGCACTGCAAAATGTTCCTGTAACACCATTCCTTATCGAGGACATGCACATGCTATTCATAAACGAGATACTGTTAGAAAGGAGACATAAACATTTCATTCATATCAAGGAGCAGTATGCTGATTCTTCTTGGAGAAGGATGTCGATTGAGTGTTCAGAAAGTGGTATCTTCCACCCCATTTCACGAATAATGTATCACTGCTACGAAACGATGGCAGGGAGATAGAGTCCGGCACAGCACAGACACGACGAAGGCGCCCATCACAGTGGCGCGCGGTCCACTCACGGGCGGCGTGTTCTCGGCCACGGTGGCCGAGTAGGGTCCGTTGACGAACTCTGGCGGCTGGTCCTGCACGTCCTCCACCGAGATCACCAGACGCGCCGTCGACGTCAGCTGGGCTGAGGTCAACCGTCAACGGTCAGCGCGGCTCGCAAATGTGCGCAAGTGATGGTGCGCTGGGTTGAAGGTGAAGCCTGGCGGGGTAATACATTATCTTGCAGATATATATATATATATATATATATATATATATATATATATATATATATATATATATATATATATATATAAATATATATATATATATATATATATATATATATATATATATATACATATATATATATATATATATATATATGGGCCACCCTATCACTCACGTCGACCCCGACCCCGACTCACGTCGACCCTACCCACCTGACACTCACGTCGACCCCGACATACACACGCCCGCCACTCACGTCGACCCCGACCCCGACCCCACCCCGGACCGCCACCCATTACAGGTGGGTACACATGCCATCTCAGCGTCGGCTGGGCCACCCGCCCCACCACTCACGTCGACCCCGACACCACACACCCCCACTCACGTCGACCCCGACCCCCCCCTCGACCCCGACCCCCGGCCCCCTCCTCGACCCCGACCCCACCCCGACCCCGACCCCGACCCCGACCCCGACCCCGACCCCCACCCCCACCCCCACCCCCACCCCCACTCACGCCTGCCGCCGTCGGTGGCCAGCACGCTGACGTCGAAGCTCTTCTCCGTCTCGAAGTCGAGCGGCGCGCGCAGCGTGACGATGCCGATGAACACGCCGCTGTTGAGGCCGACCCCGCGCACGTCGAACCGACGGCACGCCTCGGGCGTCTGCGACAGGGCGGCGGGCGGGCGTGGGACGAGCGGCACGCGCGCATACACTTCAGACGGGCACCTTAGCGGACGCAACACGGAGACAGACTTAAGACGGACATAAGCGGAGTTAAGTTCGACCTGAGCGGACGCAAGACGGTGACGGACTTCATACGGACCCTGGCGGACGTAAGACAGAGACAGACTTAAGACGGGGACCTTGGCGGATGCAACACGGAGACAAACTTCAGACGGACCTAAGCGGACTTACGACGGAGACAGACTTAAGACGGATTTAAGCGGACTGACGACGGAGACAGACTTAGGACGGACCTAAGCGGACTTAGGTCGGACCTAAGCGGACGTAAGACAGACAAACGTAAGACGGAAATAAGCGGACTTAGGTCAGACCTAAGCGGAAGTAAGACAGATACAGACTTAAGACGGACCTAAGTGGACTCAAGACGGAGACAGACTAAGACGGACTGGCGGGAATGAGAGGGACTTAACACGGACTTAGCCGGAAGTAAGACCGAGACAGGTTTATGATGGACTCGGGGCGTGGAAATATACCGAATAGACTTAAGACGGAGATATACCTTAGACGAACTCGCCGCACAGAGACACACCTAGTATGAAGTTAAAACGAAGACAAACTTAAGAGAGATTCGCCGGAATGAGACAGACTTGAGACGGACCTAAGCTGGACTTAGGACGGGCTTAAGACGGAGATAAACATCAGCTGAACACGCGGTACGGGGACACGTCTAATATGAACTAAAGGCGAAGAGAGACTTAACAGAGATTTGTGGGAAGGGGACAGAATTAAGACGGACTTAAGTTGGACTTGAGACGGATTTAAGACGGAGAGACTTCAGATGGTCTCGCGGCACAAAGGCACGCCTAATATGGCATTAAGACGATGAGAGACTTACAAGACATTCGCTGGAAGAAGACATAATTAAAACGGAATTAAGTTGGACTTGAGACGGATTTAAGACGTAGAGACTTCAGATGGTCTCGCGGCACAGTGGCACCTAATATGGACTTAAGACGAAGAGAGACTTAAGAGATTCGCGAGAACTTAAGTTGGACTTAGGACATGTATAAGAAGGAGAGGAACTTCAGATGGACTCGCGGTCGCAGACCCACCTAATATGGACAGATACCAAGTTTCTGTCTGCTGCCGCTGAACTTGTGGAACTTCCCAGACCAGTGACGGCCCATTATTTACATGAGGGGCGAATATTAATTACGTCTGCCTCACGGAGGTCCGATCGCAGATAACGGCCCGAGCCGCGGAGTGATTATAATATGCAGCACCACGGCTCGCTTTGCGTCAGTTGCGATTAAATTTCCGCACCGCGCCTCCCAACAGATGTGATGACATTAGGAAAAGTACACTTCGGGCACTACTTTGCTAATGAATACGGGCCGCGAGGTTTAGCATTTTGAGCATCTTTCGGAACGAATTTCTCCGTTCCCGGCGAGTGTGCGAATGTATTCTGGGTAATTATATTGTTGCATGCGTAGGATGTAGGATTTAACCGCAGAATGGATCACTGAGGCCCTGGGGAGGTTCGGCGGGAGACTATGATGCCAAGACGCCATCTTATCCACAAGCCCGACATCCCTGCCAGCAATCCACCTCGTGTCCGCAGCGGCTCGGTGGCCAAAGCCAAATTCCGTCACGTGCCATCTCTGAATATTCTGCCAGAAAACAAAGCCATAGCGCATCAATTTCGTCGATCCCTTGCTGGTAGTTCGTGAATAATGAGAGCTGAAAATCGGTGACGGCTTTGCCTTTGATGGTCGACCAAACTCAGACGCGTGGCCGCGCGGTCGGGAGGTCGGCAGGTCGCAGGTCGGGAGGTCGGCAGGTCGCAGGTCGGGAGGTCGGCAGGTCGCAGGTCGGGAGGTCGGCAGGTCGCAGGTCGGGAGGTCGGCAGGTCGCAGGTCGGGAGGTCGGCAGGTCGGCAGGTCGGCAGGTCGCAGGTCGGGAGGTCGGCAGGTCGCAGGTCGCAGGTCGGCAGGTCGCAGGTCGGGAGGTCGGCAGGTCGCAGGTCGGGAGGTCGGCAGGTCGCAGGTCGGGAGGTCGGCAGGTCGCAGGTCGGGAGGTCGGCAGGTCGCAGGTCGGGAGGTCGGCAGGTCGCAGGTCGGGAGGTCGGCAGGTCGCAGGTCGGGAGGTCGGCAGGTCGCAGGTCGGGAGGTCGGCAGGTCGCAGGTCGGGAGGTCGGCAGGTCGCAGGTCGGGAGGTCGGCAGGTCGCGAGGTCGGGGTCGGCAGGTCGCAGGTCGGGAGGTCGGCAGGTCGCAGGTCGGGAGGTCGAGGGGAGGTCGGCAGGTCGCAGGTCGGGAGGTCGGCAGGTCGCAGGTCCGGAGGTCGGCAGGTCGGGATTCGGTTGCCCTGGAGGTTGGGCGGCCGGGTGTTCCAGTGATCAATCACTCACATCGGGTAGTTTGGCGAACGGGTGGTTGGGTGTTCCAGTGATCAATCACTCACATCGGGTAGTTTGGCGAACGGGTGGTTGGGTGTTCGGGAGATCAAGCAGTTGGGTGTTCGAGCGGTTTACACGTGCTATCATGGATTGTGGTAGATAAGTACTGCTAAAAGGCATACATGCAAGGTTGTTGATTTATGTACTTTTGAGGGGCCCCTCAATGTGGCTTTGCCCCCACTTTCCAATAATTTAAACTTTTAACATGCGAGCCTATAGCATGTGCCCAACGCATGCCCATTGCCCATTTAAGCATGCCCATTGCCCATTTAAGCATGCCCATTGCCTTTATATAGTTAAGCCCCCCCCCTTCGATGACTTTCAGAAAACCCGTGCATGCATATTATGTGAGACTGCCCGCAACAGATCACTCCAGTCATTGTCTTCTCTTTTACAAGATTCACGGTACCGGGCAACCCTCGCAATACGTTACCAAAATTCACCGTACTGAGCCACGCTCGCAACGCTAACCCACGCTGTCTCTGGGGGTCTTCAACCGCCCCCTCAGGTTTTTCGCGGATAGTAAAAATACGGCGCACGGCAGCGCGCCGTTTTGACTAATTATTGACTAATTAAGTATTATTTTGACACCATATTGACTAATTAATTTTGCATATTTTATTATTAGAGTTCAACTAGAAGATTCTGGCTAGAGTAAGCATTTTTGAGCAAGTTGACTTCGAACAACGTTTTTCGGTACCCATTAGAAAAAGAAAAATGAAAAAACTCGAAAACTCAAAATATTGAAATTTCCCGGAAGTAAATGATTTTTGGGTGCCCAAACCAATGTATGGTTCTGGTCGATTTCGCTGTCCATTTCTGATTCCAAATTTTTTCTTCTGCAAATATCTTCCAAAATGAACTCGCCAGAGCCGAAAACATAATGTAAGTCATGAAAGTCTTCGGCTCCTAGTGACGCCACTTTTTAGAGATATTTTTGGGTGGTGGTGTCGGACCCTACTCCACGAGCGCTTTTCGATGACACCTCTTTTGTTCTCGTGCGATGCTTAGTCTCGATTTTAGAGGGGTTCCTAACAGCACCCCCCCCCCCCACCGAGACGGGGTGTGAGTATCTGATCGGAGGCCAGGGTTAACAAGATTAACCGGACTGGACTACCCTCGCAAAACGTTAACAAGACTCACCGAACTTGGCCAACCTGGCAATACGCTAGCGGGGCCCACCAGCACCATGCCAACTCTCACGCGCCAGTTGGTTGCACGTGAGCCGGAGGCACTCTGAGGTGCTGCGGTGTCGTCTAACGTTCGCGACACCATTACGGCCGAGCACACTCTCGATGTGCGTTGGTCGGAAGCTAGCTCCTAAATAGGAAATTATGAACTTTGGGAAGTACGAAAGCTTCCTATCCGGGTTGCTATGGAAGTTCACTTCCAATTTGAGAGAGTTAGCTTCCATTTTAAAAAGTTAACTTCCATTAAAAAAAAAACTTGCATTTTTTAAAGTTAACTTCCATTTTTTAAAAGTAAACTTCAATTTTTTAAAAGTTAACTTCCATTTTCTTAAAGTTAACTTCCATTTTTTAAAGTTAACTTCCAATTTGGAAATAATGAACGTTGCAAGTTGTGAACGTTCGAAACCACTCTGTGCTGCCCCGCCCCGAGCATTGAGCTTGCGGCCGACGCTGGAGAGCGGCGACGGCTGTCCGCTGTCGAGCTGACGCGCGGCCTGCTCAATGGCGGCCGCCACAGTGGGGCCGGGGCTCAGGCCGGGCGGCGGGCGCGACCGCTCTCGATATTGGCAGCACATGGAAGCCGGCGCGTGACGATCAAACTGTGGCCGGGCCCGCGCCGGTAATGCATTCCGATGGGGGCGGGGCGAGGCGCCGCGAGACGGCACCGAGGACGAGCGGGCGGGGAGGCGCCAGCGGGCGGGGAGGCGCCAGCGGGCGGGGAGGCGCCAGCGGGGCGGGGAGGCGCCAGCGGGCGGGGAGGCGCCAGCGGGGCGCAAGCATATGAAGGTCGACAGCAATAACTTGCTTGACTGCAATTCAAATGTTTATAATTCTGACTGCCAAGAACAACATTCACAAACAGAGGCGAGCTTCAGTTTTTTTTTAATTGCCGCCACTAACGAGAAGTAAAATTGCTGCCATGGAAATTTCGCGATGTTGTCGTTTGGATTCATAAACATTCGCCCCGGATCGGAAATCTATGATTTCTCTCCGAAGCGCGAATCCTTTTTCCGGACGAAAAATACAACAGCATGGATTACGCCGTATCGAGGAACCGGCTTGTTACGCATACGTAAGTTATATTATCGCTATATTTGTACACTTTTAGATGCATTCTTTCACATTAATTCAATAGTAATCGCTGCTTTAAGTAGATGCATATCCATATCATGGTTAATGGGAGACATAGCGGAGTTCCTACCACCAGATGGCAGAAACTCAAAAGTGTAACAAGACATAAAGCGTGACTGCATTCTGCAGAACTTTACCGTTGCTGAATTGATTAATCCGGGGTGCTTTGGATGGACGCAAATATAATCGTACATGACGAGTAATACATCAGTAATTCTTTCCTTGAGGGTTCGGAAAGATGGTCTAGCCTGGTGCTCGCGCTCATCTATAAAAAGCAGTTGCTTCGTTCAGCAAGCGCTATCGCGACAAGATGCCAACACCGTGCAAGCAAAAGAGAGCCAACTCGTAATGCACGCGAACTGCACTCTGGTGTGCAACTCTGGTGGACAAGAGGCAGGTTATAATTGAACTATGGGTAACCAGTTTTCGCAGGTTAATGGACATTTTCATCAGCGACACCGTGATGGTTTCGCGACGCGAACAATTCCCGGATTCCAAACGAAAGAAAAAAAGGTTTCCTCGGAGGAAATTCTGGTCCAACAAGTATTCGACCGTCAGCGGATATTAAAGCAAAACACCCACAGGAACATAACATTACGTTTGTTTGTTTATTGGTTGGTTCACGACACACTTTATGCACATTCACGGCTAATGGCGCCGCCCACACTGTTTCGCCGGTGGGCCACGGGATTGGGAAATGTCCTAAGTGGCGCTAGAGTCGAACCCGGGACCTTTGGTACCCATAGCCCGACACCTTAACCACTCGGCCATCCCCGCCCCAAAACATAACATTACGGCAGCGACTCTACAGTGGATAGGTATGCACTCAAAATGGATTTTCGATTAATACAAAATATATTGCCAAATATGTAATGAAAAATTAAGAAAATATGCCATATTGAATGCTCTACACTCGTCCATTACACTCTCTATAATTGCCTACGTTAATTGAATATAATCGTTAATTTAAAAAAAGAGCTTTGAACAAGGAGTTTCAAAAGTTGCACAAAAGATGACGTTGCGATTAAAAGATACACAAATGATCAAAAGTTGCTACATGGCGGGCTCTTTCCGCCGGTATTTTTTGGATATTTTTAACCCGCGCCGTCTCTCCGGTCAGATCCTCACAGGCGGTCTCGGGGGTGGGGGCGGATAGCAACCACCTCTAAAATCCAAACTAAGCGTAGCACGAAAACGAAAGAGGTGTCATCGGAAAGCGCTCGACGAGTACGGTCCGGATCCACCCCGAAACAATTTTTCCCCGAAAGTGACATCACCAGGGGGCTAGATTTTCACGACTTTTGACGACTTACATTAGGTTTTTGGCTCTGGGGAGTTCATTCTGTGGGATATATGAAAAACAAAATTTATTTGGAATGAGAAAAAGACAGCGAAATGGACAAGGGACATGAAAGTTTTTGGCCCCCAAATTTTTTTGGTGAAATTTCAAAATTTTGAGTTTACAAGTTTTCCTTAATCTTCCTTTTCCAATGGGTAGAACAAACCTATAAACGTTGTTGGAAGTTAACTTGACCTAATAAAAATGCTTACTTTAGCCAGAATCTTCTCTTTGAACTGCAAATGGCAAATATGCAAAAAATTATATATATAGTCAAAACCGAAAAAAATAGAAAAATTATACTCGTACATTTTGTTGCATCACTATAGATAAGCAAACGCTCAAAGTTCCATTAAAATATCTGTATCATTTAAAGCGTGACGACTGGTTGAACTTCTATGGAAGTGACCTCACTTGACCTTGACTAACTAGTTGACCCTAAATGACCTGACTTCAAAATTTTGGAACAGCATGTCAAATTGATGTGGGAAAAGGTATGCCAAATTTGGGCGCGCTGCTGCGCGCCGTTCGTCCGCTATCCGCGAAAAAAACCTGAGGGGCGGGCGGTGGAAGACCCCCGAGACGGGACGGGTTAATCTCAATATTTACTATGTGAACGTGCTGTTTCCGAGACGCGAACTCTGAATTACCCGCTTTAATTTCATACTTCTGGTGTAATAATGACCTTCGCAGTCACTCAGATTGTCAAAAAAATACCGTCAAATGACCCCACTTCACCGACTCCGCAAAAACATAAACTTCACAACAAAGTTCAAAATTTCCCAAAAATTGTGAAAATTCCTAAGTGGCCCACGTCCCCGATTCCATATTGACAACACAAAAATGGGGTCAGCGATTTTCCAAACCCAACTCCAAATTACCCACTTTAAAAAAATTAAATTCCCCTACCCATTAATATGTAGGCAGGAGTGCCCTTCCACACCCGTGCGACCTAATTACGTTAAATTCCAAGCGTGAGAAGTAGGTCGTGGTAAGCAAATCAAGGCAGGTCAAACCACTCCCCGTTCCTGTTTCTTGCTGGGCAGATCCAGCCACCAGATATTAGTAAAAGATGTTCCTGAAGCCCCCTTAGACAATTAGCAATGCTAGTAACGTCTTAGAGGGATCCAGGAAAATAACTGCTATAGGTGTTAATGGGGAAATAATACAAAATAATACAAATTTTGGGTAAAACCACCAAGTCAACTCCGAATCATCCACTTAAGCTTCCCTAACTCTTCATCAGCGACACCGTGACGGTTTCGCGACGCGAATCGTTCGCTTTCACGCCACAGACGCTGCGCTTTATCCGCCCCTTCCCCAGACAGCCGATCAATGGCGTCACCAGGGTATGACTAGCCGGCATATTCCGGGCGCAAAATGCAAATATTGCACGAGAATCACAATGTAATAAACATTATAAGCTAGCCATGAAATATTATACAAACAAGTTTGAGCACTGTGTTCATGCTCTGCATCCGTCACTGCGCCGCATATCAGCTTACCACGGGATAACAGCCGGTTCCCGAGCTTTGGAAGGCTAACAATGCGCGCACACAACAAACGGGACAATTTAATGACGACAAAAATGAAATGACACATCCTGCCATGTAGTGAGAAATATTATAATCTATACTTCAACGTTCAATCGCATGACATTCATTCGATGTCCGTTCCTATAATACCTGGACCGTGCTGTTACCTTGCAATAGCCATCTGAATGAATGCTCCTATAAAAATACGGAGTTATTGAATCTGTGGAGGTTGTGAGCTGTGGAGGCTTTGAGCGCTGCGGAGTTGTGAAGTTTATGAGCTGTGGAGGTTATGAGCGCTTCAGACTTGTGGAGGCTGTGAGCTGTGGAGGTTGTGAGCGCTTCGCAGTTGTGGAGGTTATGAGCGCTTCGGAATTGTGGAGGTTATGAGCGCTGCGGACTTGTGTAGGTTGTGAACTGTGGAGGTTATGAGCGCTTGGGTGTGTTGAATTTGTGGAGGGTATGAACTATGGAGGTTATGATACATTTCCAAACACCCCTATGTAGCCAAGACGGTCACAAAGTTGAACAGTGCTGTACGTGACACGTGCATCCGGCGGAACGGTACGAATAAAAAGCTGCATTTTGCCAGAGTTTTTCACGATAGCGTTTGGTGCTCGAAGACTGTTGAAGACAGTGCAACGCCGTTCTTTCGATCATTCGGCTCCATGCACCGATTACACAGATACCATTCACCATTCGACACATGTCGCGTAACGAGAGTCAGTTATTGTGACACGATGTGCTTCATGATATGATCCATAAAACCGGCTGAGTTCCCACTTCACTAACGTCCGCATCACAGATCATTTTCTGACGAAAACTGTTATGTGCGCATAGCCCGAATTATTCTGAGGCTTTCGGTACCATTATATTTCTTCGTCGGTAATCTAATACATTTCTTCGCCGGTAATAGTCGTGACAAGATATTCGACTAGCTATATTCAGGTCCGGCTTTTAAGTTTATAGGATGGCGCTGGTGTTTTGCATCTTGGATCCCCCTGAATGGTTCTTGATCCAGGAATCGAGCTGGGGAAGGGGAAACCGGAAAGGGGACCGGAAAGGGGACCGGAAAGGGGACCGGAAAGGGGACCGGAGAAAGGGGACCGGGAAGGGGGCGGGGGAAGGGCTTACACGGTATACACTATGCTCATGGATTGAATCGTGGAAATAATAGAGCATGAAGTGCACTTTCCGCACAAACTACACGGCTACAGCCAGCGGAGCATGTTTTAACACAGGCCACCGAGGGGACGAGTGGTCTAGGGGTAAGTTGCTCGTCTCACAATCAAAAGGTTGTGGGTTCGAGCCTCACCTGACGCTACTCTTCGCCCGCGACCAATCGGCGTGAGAGATTGGCGGCGCGACATGACTCAACGGTCGATGTGTCGTAAAACCAACAACCAACCAACCAACCAACCAACCATCACAGGCCACCGCATTACATGTGAAATTGCTCGCAAGTTGCAGCAATGAGCAGTCCGCCAGAAGGCATAACAGCGCATTTGTGAATTGAAGCCAGCTAAATTGCATACATACTAAAGTGCGGCTGTACACAGATCAATGTCGTCATGGGAGGCGTTTCGAATGCAGGCCGAGGATGGTGGAGGGCATGGGGCGGAACGTGACCGGTGGAGGTCACCTGGGAAGTGGATCGAAAGTGGACCAGGGAAGGCGACTGAAGAACGGAACTGGAAACGGGCGTGTGCATGCCTATCATATTATTTTGATGTTGCTTCACCGAAACGACCATCATTAACACGTGTCACATGGTCATAAATTGGTTCCCAAATTGTGCAGCCATTGGGAACATAGGAGCATTTGCGTCCATTGGGAAATTGATCCGTCCAAGGGGAGCAAATTGAGTTAACCAAATACCTCCGCTGAATCCCGCACCCGCAACAGTTGACGCTGGATACGAAGAATCCCTCCCGATTTAGTGCTCGCACAATAGTGGATCCGCTTCCCACACAGTAGCTGAATCTGTAGCGAGCCAGCGCGCATACTGAAGAAAGTGTGATCGAGCAACGCCTATTATGTTTCGGATACTTAAGCACCTTCATCCTCCACTTAGCGTGCATCATAATGTCATCATGTGAGGGGAGCACCGTGTAGTTCAGCGCCGCTTTAATCAACAAAGCAACATGGACAAGTTTCACGTAATGGGTATTTTGTTTAAAAAAACGTATTAATATGTCGTACATAAAACTGAAGTATTTTACTCATAGGTACATTTCCTTCCTACTTAAATTATTTCAGTTAAGTGTCGTCTTCGATTAAAAAACCTACTCGTGGTGATGACGTCAGATATGTCGTTCCTCGAAGCGGCCAAGCTGGAGACGCGCAGTGAAGTCTCTAGATCGGGTATTTCTACCCGATATTTTTCAAAGGAGTCGCATCATAGAGAACAGGTGAGTGTTTGTGGCAATAAGCTGAACAATTTTAAAGAAAATATGAAGCTCGAATGGGTAAATAATATATTATGGTAGTAATGTAACAGCTAACCTTTTTCTTTCAAATCAAGTGCATTTCGATGTCGTGTGAACAAACGGCAAAAGCTTGTACAATGTTTTTGAGTAAAATGTGTGAAAGAATGGGAAGGGCAATGGCACAGATTATATATGCCTTAGCTGGACACGATGGCTTCCCCTCCAGTGAAAGAAACGCTGTTTATACATTCATATTTCTTTGATATTCCTTTTCAGGGGCGCCCACGTAAGGAAATAAGGCAGTGCCGCATCCGAGTACATCTGGATAGTATTTTTGTATGATGTTTTCGTACAAATGATGCTTTCATCCACTGGACAATTCAAAGTTGAAAAACTGGAAACAAATATACATTGGTGACTAACAACTATAGTGACAATTGAAGTTCACATTTACATCTTAGTTTCAACACAGCTCTGTCACCGGCCCCCGACAGGTGTCGCCATACATTGCGCTTTCGGGGCGGGGATGGCCGAGTGGTTAAGGTGTCGGGCTATGGGTACCAAAGGTCCCGGGTTCGACTCTAGCGCCACTCAGGACATTTCCCAATCCCGCGGCCCACCGGCGAAACAGTGTGGGCGGAGCCATTAGCCGTGAATGTGCATAAAGTGTGTCGTGAACCAACCAATAAACAAACAAACAAACAATACAGTGCGCTTTCGTTTCATAACGGTGGCAGGACCTTCTCGAGTGGAATCCATTCTACTCCAATAAACATCGCCGTGTGGGGGACACCTTTGAGGTACATCGCCCCAGGCACAAAAATGTTCCCATTGATTCGTGAAAATAAGGGAATGCCCGGAATTGTGGCACAGGAAGGAGTTACCTACTCGCCCACTTAGACGAGCAGTGGCAAATACTAGAGCCGAAAGCCCAAGGAGGAAGTGTGCTAGTGACCAGTGAGCTCTTATTGGGCTTTGATGTGATGTTTATTCAGATCTGTAAATGCCATGCATTCACTAGTGTTTCTAGAACGGACATAACAGTCCAGACACAACAAAGAAGCATCCTGATTTGGAGGAAACTTGTTCTTCAATCTCAAATTATGCAAAAACTAGTTGCACTTTATGAAAGTGTTGCTCTGGGCTCATGCTTAGGTATCTAGTTAGGCACCTACTAAGCTTTCCGAATCCAAGGAACTGGAAAATTTGTACGAATTATATTTTACTTGGCCATACCAAATGACTCAAGATGAACTTCTTGAGTCTGCACAATGCGTGCAATTTCGATAAATATATGGAAGCGCCTATGGCACTTTGCGTTAAAAAATATGTTCGTCCAGTGTCTTGATGAAATTTATAATAATTTCTAATTCATATCCTTGGGGAATTAATTTGCTTTATTGACACACACTTCGATTTGTGCTTACATTTCAATAAGCAGTCATTTCATGAAGAAAACAAGGTATTATTGTGCTTTAAGGTGGTAACAAGACACGTTACTTTTACATACATTTGCCTCCATAAAGAAACAAGTGGGTTAGGTTAAGTTTGGTTAGTTTAGTTTGATTTGTTTAGTCGAAAACATGTTGTTATTATTTTTTCACTTAATTTTTATATTTTTCAAAAGCAGCTGATGTTAGGTTAGTCAACGATGGGCTACGCTTTTAATTTGTAAAGTTCCTAGAAAATAATTTGCTTCAATTTTTTTTTCGACGGTTTTTCTTCTCCTAAGTGAGGTTAATCTAGCTCAGGTTACATTATGTTGCATTTTTGTTTCATTTCTAAACCTTTATTTTTATGCTGTTACCTAACTCGAAGTCCCCATTTTCGGTGTTATTTTGCTCACAACCTGAAAAGCAAGCATTTGCACAGAAAATGAGTGGTCCCATCAGCTTAGTCACATTCATAAGCATTGCAATGGGAATTATAAATTTCAAGAAGTCACAAAACATCCTGAGGCACAAATTTGCCCCCCACCCCCCCAAAAAAAAATCATTTCAAACAAATGTCAAATGAAAAATGACTTTTGTGACAATTCATATGTAGGCCGTACCCCCTCACTACAACAAAACATTGGAAGTATACAGAGTGTTTTGTGTTGGGCAGCATACATTTAATAATTTTGCAATATTACAATAAATAGATAGCATAACTTAACCTGACTTAACCTTTCATAATCTACTGATCTTAGATCACCTAAACCTACTGATGTTGTAACACCTAATCCTACTGATGTTGGATCACCTAGTATCACTACATCATTTGAGTGTCATCAATGTATCCAGGCATTATCTGCAGTGGCACAACCACTTCATCCTCGGAAGCCAGTTCCGCCACGGCACACTTCACCCTCTGAAGCCAGTTCCGCCACGGCACACTTCACCCTCGGAAGCCAGTTCCGCCACGGCACACTTCACCCTCGGAATCCAGTTCAGTCACGGCACACTTCACCCTCGGAAGCCAGTTCCATCACGGCACACTTCACCCTCGGAATCCAGTTCAGTCACGGCACACTTCACCCTCGGAAGCCAGTTCCGTCACGGCACACTTCACCCTCGGAATCCAGTTCAGTCACGGCACACTTCACCCTCGGAATCCAGTTCAGTCACGGCACACTTCGTCTTCGGAAGCCAGTTCCGTCTGCCGCCAAGATGAGTCCAATCGGCCCGGCTGACTGTGGCTGACGCACTGCCGACGGGTGACGCCCGGCTGACTGTGGCTGACGCATCGCCCGACCGGCTGACTGTGGCTGACGCATCGCCCGCCCGGCTGACTGTGGCTGACCATCGCCCGCCCGGCTGACTGTGGCTGACGCATTGCCCGCCGGCTGACTGTGGCTGACCTTGCCCGCCCGGCTGACTGTGGCTGACGCTTGCCCGCCCGGCTGACTGTGGCTGACGCTTGCCCGCCCGGCTGACTGTGGCTGACGCTTGCCCGCCCGGCTGACTGTGGCTGACGCTTGCCCGCCCGGCTGACTGTGGCTGACCCCCCGCACTGGCACGCTGCCCGCCGGCTGACTGTGGCTGACGCATCCCCCCCTGCCGGCTGACTGTGGCTGCACCGCTGCCCTCCCGTCTGTGGGTGGTCACGCATCACCCCCCACGCATCGCCAGCGTCGCTTCAAAAGCCCGTCACGTCGGACAGTCCAATCGTGCGCTGTTTCCAGGGCGACAGCGGTACTGCCTCCGCGCCCGGAGATACCACGTCAGGCCCGCAGACGAGATCCGCCCCGAGACACCACGTCAGGCTCGCAGACGAGATCCGCCCGGAGACACCACGTCAGGCCCGCAGACGAGATCCGCCCGAGACACCACGTCAGTCCGCAGACGAGATCCACCCGAGACACCACGTCAGGCTCGCAGACGAGATCCGCCCGAGACACCACGTCAGGCTCGCAGACGAGATCCGCCCGGAGACACCACGTCAGGCTCGCAGACGAGATCCACCCAGAGACACCACGTCAGGCCCGCAGACGAGATCCGCCCCGAGACACCACGTCAGGCTCGCAGACGAGATCCGCCCGGAGACACCACGTCAGGCTCGCAGACGAGATCCGCCCGGAGACACCACGTCAGGCTCGCAGACGAGATCCGCCCGAGACACCACGTCAGTCCGCAGACGAGATCCACCCGAGACACCACGTCAGGCCCGTAGACGAGATCCACCAGGGGACACCACTCAGGCCAGACAGATCCGCCCGGAGACACCACGTCAGTCCGCAGTGGTGGCATCTGGCAACTCTGCTGGCATCTGGCAATTCTGCCTGCACCCATATAGTTGGTGGTTATTGGCTTTGCGACACTTCGACCGTTGATTCATGCAGCGTCGCACAATCTCTCACGCCGATTGTCCGCGGGTGAAGAGTAGCGACAGCTGAGACTCGAGCCCACAATCTCTCGACTGTGTGACGGGCAATGTACCCTAAGACTACTGGTCCCCGCACCCATAGAGTTCTCGTCACATGATCGAGTCTAGAAAAGGGACGAACGCCGGAGTTCTCGCCTTGCCATTACTTCAGAAAATGCCGTTACGATCACCCTCCAGGCAAAACGCTGTCGAGTAGATACAGCTGTAGTTCAGGCTCGAATGGCCGGGCAGCCCTGGGTAGTTGGCGGCAATGCAGTCAGACAGACCTGGGTTATTAGCCCCGGCCAGCTAGGCAGTCAGACAGACCTGGGCTATTAACCCCGGCCAGCTAGGCAGTCAGACAGACCTGGGCTATTAACCCCGGCCAGCTAGGCAGTCAGACAGACCTGGGTTATTAGCCCCGGCCAGCTAGGCAGTCAGACAGACCTGGGTTATTAGCCCCGGCCAGCTAGGCAGTCAGACAGACCTGGGTTATTAGCCCCGGCCAGCTAGGCAGTCAGACAGACCTGGGCTTATTAGCTTTGGCCAGCTAGGCAGTCTGGCAAACCTAGAGTGTGTGTGCAAGAACCCCTGCAACGGCGATTGTCAGTCGTCGAGTGAGACAACCCCACGAGTAGAGACAACGCCACGTATTACGAGTAGAGACAACGCCACGTATTACGAGTAGAGACAACGCCACGTATTACGAGTAGAGACAACGCCACGTATTACGAGTAGAGACAACGCCACGTATTACGAGTAGAGACAACGCCACGTATTACGAGTAGAGACAACGCCACGTATTACGAGTAGAGACAACGCCACGTATTACGAGTAGAGACAACGCCACGTATTACGAGTAGAGACAACGCCACGTATTACAAGTAGAGACAACGCCACGTATTACGAGTAGAGACAACGCCACGTATTACGAGTAGAGACAACGCCACGTATTACGAGTAGAGACAACCCCACGTATTACGAGTAGAGACAACGCCACGTATTACGAGTAGAGACAACGCCACGTATTACGAGTAGAGACAACCCACGTAAACAACCCACGTATTACGAGTAGAGACAACGCCACGTATTACAGAAAAAGACCACGTATTACGAGTAGAGACAACCCCACGTATTACGAGTAGAGACAACGCCACGTATTACGAGTAGAGACAACGCCACGTATTACGAGTAGAGACAACCCCACGAGTAGAGACAACGCCACGTATTACGAGTAGAGACAACCCACGTATTACAACCCACGTATTACAAGTAGAGACAACGCCACGTATTACGAGTAGAGACAACGCCACGTATACAGACAACCCACGTATTACGGTAGAGACAACCCACGTATTACGAGTAGACAACCCCACGTATTACGAGTAGAGACAACGCCACGTATTACGAGTAGAGACAACGCCACGTATTACGAGTAGAGACAACGCCACGTATTACAAGTAGAGACAACGCCACGTATTACGAGTAGAGACAACGCCACGTATTACGAGTAGAGACAACGCCACGTATTACAAGTGGAGACAACGCCACGTATTACAAGTAGGGACAACCCCACGCATTACGAGTAGACGACCGCACGCCCGGCTTGAGGATCGCACCGGACAGCGACTTGAGCTATATTGATGACATTTGGGACACCAGGGTTCACATCAATTTTATTTCCACCCGCCACCCGTCCGAACCCGTCATGCGTGTCTGTATTTTCCGGGAAGTTTTCACGTGCTTGACGTATTGGAAAATGTAGTGGTGACTTTCGAAGGTCGACGGGACCAAATTGGTCACATATTGCGGTATCCGGGAAGAGACACATTATTTTCGACCTTGGAATGCTGACGTAGGTTTCCGGCTGATCTAACAATTACCATATATCTCTGTTCCGAAAAGTCGTGAGGGGAAGTCCCCGGCCAGATGGCGCGACATCGCGACCTTGGCCTGGAACCGCGCCAGATGGCGCAACCTTATCGCAACCTTGACCTTGAACTGTACACAGTTCTTCTGACATTTCCCGGGTGGCACGCTAACAGAGTTTCACTAGTGTTAGTTAGGTATTCTCGTTTAGGGGCGCAGAGCTTGACTTGTGGCAAATGTATGCAATCCACTTTGTGCGTTGCACTAGTGGCAAATTTATGTACCCGCTTTGTGCGTTGCACTAGTGGCAAATGTATGTACCCACTTTGTGCGTTGCACTAGTGGCAAATGTATATATCCCACTTTGCCCGGGGAAAGGGGACAGAGGGAGGAAAAACCGATCAACATTCGACCATCTTACATGCATTGTTTTTTTCTTTCTCAAAGGCATCCAGCTTCATCTTCCTCTTCAGTTTAGCAGCATCGAAGAAAAGACCGCAAATTAGCATCTAGCTCTTGTCACTTATGTCATTCATCAGTCTTGTCTTGTCATTATGTCATTCTTCAGTCTTGTGTGCCCCCGCTCCTCTGGGGTGTGCGTAAACGTCTAAGTCATGCTTTGTAATAACACCGTTAATAGACTTAAATGCTGGCTTTGTAGCATGCATTTTATCCAGAAACATTTCACAGTTGATCATTCCTTGTTGCTTTGACTTCGGTACAAATGCTGTTAGCTTGCTACCATTTATTCCTCTTGATAAAAATGCACCGTTCGGAGGAAAACTCACTTCGGCTACCGAAACTATACGAAGGTTTTCTTTTTATTCATTTCTAACTTGGTGCTCCTAGGTGGGATTTTTTAAAACTTTTTTTACTTCATTAGGTGGGACGCATCCCACCTAATGAACATGCTAGAGGAGGCTCTGCTCTTTGGCGATGAGAAATCGGGCCCATCACATACGACATGAAGCCAGATGTTCATAGGCAACGATAAGGAGTGAAACTTGCTGATTTGGAGGAACTTTTTGTCCGCAAAATATCATTTTTACAATGGCAAATTTCAAAACCAGACATTGAGAAAGAAGGGGTCAAATTCCTTTGTTTTTTTTTCGGGGGGAGCATGCATAGGACGGGGCATAATCTAATAATATTTCGGGCTCTATCCTGTCCAAGCTTAACGCATCCCTGGTTTGTCCCCCCACCCCTATTTAGAAAGTGTCGTTAAACCCATGCACATACCTGTATGGGATTTCCAAGGCAATTTGGTGTATTCATGCATATGAGTACAGTTGGTCTGATAGCTCATATTTTAATTAACATCATTCATACCTATAAGGGAGATACGCGACTTGTCATGTCTGAAACAATTCCATCCAATCTAACTACCCGTGCACTATTTCCTCAGACCACTTCGTTGCAACATGGTTGTCATGTACATACAACACCTAATCCATGGTGCTATTTAAGGCAAGCTTGGTGTGCGTCGCAGTGCTCTCCCCTCATCCTCTCTGGTCTCAACTTCCATACCAATTTCAACTAGGTTTTCAGCAACCTGATCCTCACCTGAATTCCAAAAGTATGCTTGTTGAAAGGTATGCGTCATGGTCAAGTCCGTGGTCACTTTGATTGTTTTTTTTTGCTGACGCGATGATTGGCTTACCGACGTCAGGAATGAAAACCTATCAGACGGAAAGTCTATCGCTGAAAATTCTCCCTTTTGGAACCTTCGTAAGTGTGAAGGATGGAAAGAATATCTGGTGAGCGGGAAAAAATATCGTTGGCTGCAAAAGAGTCTGCCTTCCATACGTGGCACGTTAAAGACTAATACATATATATATATATATAATAGATAACCCGGCTTGTGTAGTTATTCAGGCATTTGAAGATACTCGGGCTTCTGGAGATAGCCGAGTAGATATCCGGGCCTGTGTAGATACCCGGGCTTTTGTAGAAATCCTGGATTCTATAAATTTCCGAACTTCTGTAAATAGTCTGGTCTTGTAGATATCCAGGTATCTACAGATATCCGGGTTTCAGAAGATATGGGTTTCTGTGAATATCGGGTTTTTATGTCCGGACTTCTGTGGATATCCTGGCTTGTGTAGATATCCTGGCTGCTGTAGATATCCGAGCTTCTGTAGATATCCGGGCATGGTGTCCATGCCCGGATAACCCCGATAACCCCACCAAATCCATGAGGAAACGCCGATCAGCATCACAGTCCATTGATCATGCAGCTGACCGAATCAGCACTTCTCGTGAGTCCTGTGCAGTCTGCTCGTGTTTGTATCAATGGACGAATCATGTAAGCACGATGCACAGCCATGCATCGTGCTTACATGATTCGTCGCTCATCTAATTGGATTTTCAACCGCATTTGTCTTCCGGCCCAGACACGACACAGTCGAGCGATGATCAATTTTGTCACAGGGGAAATCACTTCAGAGTGCTTCGGATTCCCGGAAATTCCTCCACGGTCTCCTCCAGACGTAACTCCTGATGTATCGAGCAATGCAGAAATGGCAGACGCGTACTCGGAATAAAAAATATGGGAAGGGGTCAGCGGAGCACAGGTAGCATCAGATGAGATGCACTTTTGGCAAGCCGTGACGGGATAACCCACCTAGCATTCCCCGCCATGTCATCCATGTCAGGCGTCAGCACCATTGCCGCTGCCGCTGTCGCTGCCGCTGTCGCTGCCGCTGTCGCTGCCGCTGCCGCTGCCGCTGCCGCTGCCGCTGTCGCTGCCGCTGCCGCGCTGCTGCCGCTGCCGCTGCCGCTGCTCGCTGCCGCTGTCGCTGCCCCGCTGCCGCTGCCGCTGTCGCCGCCGCTGTCGCCGCCGCTGTCGCCGCCGCTGTCCCGCCGCTGTCGCCGCCGCTGTCGCCGCCGCCTGTCGCCGCCGCTGTCGCCGCCGCTGTCGCCGCCGCTGTCGCCGCCGCTGCCGCCCTGTCGCTGCCGCTGTCGCTCGCTGCTCGCTGCCGCTGCCGCCGCTGTCGCCGCCGCTGTCCGCCGCTGCCGCCGCTGCCGCTGCCGCTGCCGCTGCCTGCCGCTGCCGCTGCCCGCTGCCGCTGCCGCTGCCGCTTCGCTGCCGCTTCCGCTGCCGCTTCCGCTGCCGCTTCCGCTGCCGCTTCCGCTGCCGCTTCCGCTGCCGCTTCCGCTGCCGCTTCCGCTGCCGCTTCCTCGCTGCCGCTTCCGCTGCCGCTTCCGCTGCCGCTGCCGCTGTCGCTGCCGCTGTCGCTCCCGCTGCCGCTCCCGCTGCCGCTCCCGCTGCCGCTGCCGCTTCCATTGCCGCTGCCGCTGCCGCTGACGACCGCTACACTGTATGGTGCTGGGCGGCTGGAGGTGGCCTCCTGCTCTGCAGGCTGCACGCGAGGCTCGGCCCGGACCGGCCCGGCAGTCTGGTGGGTAGTGACCGAGTGGCGAGCTTCTGGCTCGGGTTCGTGCGCCAAGGCTTCTGGTTCACATCCCGCTGGCTGCTACAGTTTGTCAACTTTAACGGTGCTGCATGGTCCACGTTGGATGTGCATCGCAAAATGACCGACTGTTCTTCTTGCTCCTGTTTCCAGACGGTTGACAATAGCACAGCAACAGTTGCTGGGGGCGCACATCGCCCTTGCCCCCGGACATTGACAGAAGTGTGGGTCGCGATAGAAGCATAAGACGTAAAGTAATAACCAACCGCAGATAAAACATCGGTATATATATATATATATATGTATATATATATATATATATATATATATATATATATATATATATATATATATATATATATATATATGCATATATTGTTGACATTGTGACATTGTGACATTGTGCGGAATTGTTCAGAGGGTGGCCTCATGGACCAGGGGTCTACCGCTAGGCAGAGCCTGTTGCGTGAGCGCCGGCCCCGCCACCGGCTGCGGGAACTCTCTGCCAACGGCAGAGTGTTGAGCGACAGTTCAGTGCGGCGGCACGGCCACACCGGCGCCGCGTGCCACCGCTGCCGACTCGGCTGTCAGCTGACCCTGGCAGCTGTCGGCTGCTCAGCTGTCGGCTGACCCTGCCAGCCGGGCGCGAGGCGAGCTCGTGTGACACGACCAGGGCCGCCGTGACTGGCCAGAGACGGTCAATGGCGACCGGCGCCCTGACCAGCTGAGCTGCCCTGACCAGCTGAGCTGCCCTGACCAGCTGAGCTGCCCGGACCAGCTGAGCTGCCCCGACCAGCTGAGCTGCCCGGACCAGCTGAGCTGCCCCGACCAGCTGAGCTGCCCTGACCAGCTGAGCTGCCCTGACCAGCTGAGCTGCCCGGACCAGCTGAGCTGCCCTGACCAGCTGAGCTGCCCGGACCAGCCGAGCTGCCGGCCGACACAATCGACCGCATTGCACTGCACAATGGGACTGGTTGGTTATTGGTTTTACGACACGTCGACCGTCGAGTCATGTAGCGTCGCCAATCTCTCACGCCGATTGGTCGCGAGCTAAGAGTAACGACAGGTGAGACTCGAGCTCACAATCTTTTGATTGTAAGACGGGCAGCTTACTCCTAGACTACTCGTCCTCGCATTGCACAACGGGACTAAACGCGTTGCAATGAGTGTTGAAAATATTGCACTGCACCTCGGGACATCATGCGTTGCACCATAACTTGGGACTGCACGCATTACATTGCGCGTTGCGACATGCATTGCATTGCACCTTGGAACTGCGTGCAATTCATTGCAAACATGGGACTGCATGTATTGCACTGCAACTTGCGACCACCACGAATTGTATTGCACCTTGGGAATGCATGCATTGCATTTCACCTTCGGAATGCATGCATGCGGTATGATAATATGATATGCATGCGGCATGATAGCATGATTCAAGGGCGTAGCTTACATCTGGTCAAACGCCGTATTACCAATCCATTGGTCCCAGATGCCCTCAAGGTGTATTTGTGTCTCGATACATATTGCGCTCCGTAATTCTTCGCAACTAACCTATTGATTGTGCTAATATAACGGCAATGTATAGCGCAGTAACTTCAATCAACAGAAAGCTGAAGAACACCGATTATGCCACTTTCAACGTAAAGTGCAAATCGCGGCTGCTGACAGCTCGACTCTTTAAATGCAGTAGAAAATGAAAATTCGTGAACATGTACGTCATTTGGAAGAGGAGGAATTGCAGACGATACAGCCAGCAGTTTGCATGATTGGCATCACATCCACGTTCGTTACTGGTGTGTGAGAAGTGCGAATCCACAAGGATGGCATACCCCTCCCCCCGCCAAAAGACGCCGTGAGTCCATACACTGCGGACCGGAAGTGGATCGGAAGTGCGCGCTGCAAACGGTAGCCATCGATACCGTCGCCTTGACCTTTGACCCACCTTTGACGAGTCGCACACCAGCTTGACCTCTCCGTTCATGCCAAAGTCGGCGTCCGTCACGTTGACCTTGGAGAACACCGTTGAGCCAACTTCAGAGATCTCGCTCACACTGAGGTCAGAAGGTGATGACCGGTCATAAGGTGTAGGTCACAAACACAACGCAATCTAAACAGTTTGACGGCCACTCACAACACAGCATCCGATAGTGATAGCATTAATCGAATGGTTCCATATCACACGTGGTGCTTTCGGACAACGTGGAGTTTCTTACATCACTTTGGTGGGTCCTTCACACACGGTGAAGTTTTCTATATCACTTTTGACGGGCCTTCACACACGATGGAGTTTCTTACACCACTTTGGTGGGGCCTTCACACACGGTGAAATTTCTTATATCATTGGGGGTGGGGGAAGGTGCCCTGCACACAATGCTTGGCTGGGTCCCTTCAATGCTTGCAATTACAAGACCGCGGAACCTGCAGGCAAGCCTCTCCAATGCACTTTGAAATGAAAAGCTTCAGCCTCGTAGTGCAATAATTGCACTACCGGCCAGTCTGGTCAGCCCGAGGTCCGGCCACCATAGAGATCTGGTCAGCTTGAGATTAGTCCGCCATAGCAGTCAGCTATCCAGATCAAATTTGATCCAGATCAAATTCCAGCTAAGTTTCTAAATTACGTACCATTATGATCTCAGAATGCTGTACAGACCCACGATCAGTACAGCATCGGCATCTGCACTGACACCAGCCGTGCACTGACCTGACATCAGCGCCGACATCAGCTGTGCACTGATCCAACACCTGTACTGACATCAGCCGTGCACTGATCCAACATCTGTACTGACATCACCCGTGCATTTATCCAACATCTGTACTGACATCAGCCGTGCACTGATCCAACATCTGTACTGACATCAGCCATGCACTGATCCAACATCTGTACTGACATCACCCGTGCACTGATCCAACATCTGTACTGACATCAGCCGTGCACTGATCCAACATCTGTACTGACATCAGCCGTGCACTGATCCAACATCTGTACTGACATCAGCCGTGCACTGATCCAACATCTGTACTGACATCAGCCGTACACTGATCCAACATCTGTACTGACATCACCCGTGCACTGATCCAACATTTGTACTGACATCAGCCGTGCACTGACCCAACATCTTCTGATCGCGGACCAGTGCAGCATAGTGCACGTGATCTAACTTCCTACACTTGCCTAATTCCTAGATGATCAGACTGCTATGGTGATCAGACCACTATGAGGACCAGACTCCGCGCTGACCAGACTCTATGGTGATGAGCTGGAAGTCCCAGTTCATTACAACACGACTACAGTGCCTACTCTGGAAAGTATCCAAACTGACGGACAGGATAATCTTGGAATAATCAATCCCCTAAGTGCAAGTGAATGCATGGTCCAAACCAAATTCCGGTCAAGCTTCTGAGATTATCTTGCCTTATGATTTCAGAACCTTTCTCAGCCATTCAATGAATCACCTACGGAAGGTGTTTACTCAAGCAAATTCAAAGAAGCAGATATTAGGCCAGTATGCAAACACCAAAGGTCTCCTTCGGACTACACTGCTTTCTTTCCATAAGTATTATGTCAGCATTGCCAAAAGTATTCCAGCAAATCGTTTACAGACATATCTTGTCATCTTACTCAACACTCTACTTGCAGACAAACAGAGTGGGTACCGTCGCAACCAAAGCACGGGAAACCAGCTTCTGCACCTGACGCACAACCTGTGCAGCCTGAGCTGAACCCTTTGCTGACCTGACCCCGGCTAAGCCGACCCTTGTGCTAACCTGACCCCGACTGAGCTGACCTCTGTGCTGTCTTGACTCTGGCTGAGCTGACCCTTGTGCTGACTTGACCCCAGCTAAGCTGATCCTTGTGCTGACTTGACCCGGGCTGAGCTGGCCCCTGTGCTGACCTTGGGTTCTTTTACGACGCATTCAACCGCTAGGTCATATAGCGTCGCCAACTTCTCACGCCGATTGGCCCCGGGTGGACTCGGTAAATGCCGCCGGTTGCGAGATCCCAACCCACAATCCTGCGATCAAGAGTCCGAGGCTCTACCGACTGCGCTACCGCGGCCCCTCCCCTGTCCTGACGTGACCCAGACTGACCCGAACTCTGTCCTGAACTTAACCGAACTCTGAACTGTCCTGAACCGAACTCTGTAGACCTGACCCTTGTGCTGACCTGACCCTTGTGCTGACCTGACCATTGTGTATATCTGACCTTTGTGTAGACCTGACACTTGTGTAGACCTAACCCTTGTGTAGACCTTACCCTTGTGCTGAGCTGACCCTTATGCTGACATGACCCGGGCTAAGCTGACCCGTGTGCTGAGCTGAGCCGTGCTGAGCTGACCCTTGTGGTGACCTGACCTCTGTGCCGACCGGACCCTCACCTGAAGAGGTAGGCGCCGTTGTGGAGCCCGTTGAACACGGGTGGGTTGTCGTTGGCGTCCAGCACGGGCACCAGCCGCCGCACCGAAACCAGGTTCGGCTCGCCGCCCTCCTCCGAGCCGGAGTCTGCGGCGAGGTCACGGCGGGGTCACGGCGGTGTCACGACCGGGTCACGACTGGGTCACGATTGGGTCACGATTGGGTCACTACGGGGCTACGACGTGGCTACGACTGGGCTGCGACATTGTCACGGCGAGGTCAACATGGGTCACGACCGTGTCAGAGCAGAGCCGCAGCGGGATCACCGTGGGTCACCACTGGATTACAGTAGGGTCACGGCGGGGTCATAACGGGCCATTGTGCGGTCACGGCAGGGCGCAAGGACGACGAAGCTACCGAGGTCATACAAGGTTATATGGAGGCCAAATCGAAGCTATACAGAGGTTGACCTTGAACACACCGAGATCACATCGAGCTAAACTGAGCTCACGTAGAGCTTATGGCGAGGTTACAGAGGTGCTACGGCGAGGTCACACCGGGGTCACACCAAGGTCAGATCGGGGTTATACTACCACCAACGTCACACCAAAGCCATGCACCAGTCACTTCAACGTTCTTAACCGAGGTTTTGAGGTGACCGGGTTCACTTAGATTGCGACGGGTCACACTGGGCCACGCTGAGGTCTTGTCACGGTTCAACTATGGTAATACCAAAGCCACGCTTAGCAGTATCCAAGTCACATCTGACATTGAGGTCAAATTAGGTCACACGAGCTACTTGACTGGCTTCCGAGCAGCTCGCTGCTGCGGAGGCCTCTCATGCCTTAGACAATACCGTTTCGCACCTACAGCGTCAGTTCTAATGTATTGGCAAGCATAGCACATACCATGTGCACCCACCAAACATACTTCGAAATTGTTCTAATAGACATACATTTTCTCCACAAAACTTGCTACGTTGTATGCTGCTGTTCGCGTCAAAATATTTCACCCATGGACGTGGTTACTGGAAACAGTCAAACAGGCCCAGGATGTCCCAGTGCACCCCCTTGGAAAGTCTACCCTAAGTACAAGAGGCTCTCCCGCAGCATGCTCGAGTGCACCCCTCGCCCCGCCCATCCATCCCCTTACATAGTGTTCACGTCGAAGATGCCCCTCCGAGTAAAAAGGCGTCCCTTCAGGAACAATCACGTGGTCTCCACCCGTTCAAGTGTATCAATCAATGGCACCCATCCTGACAAGCTGGAGCCCTCTGTAAACCATGCCCGTCACCTTTCCTTTCGCTCCTACACCAACGATTACACCTGATTCGACGAGACCGAGCTGTGACCTCTGGAAATCCTCCCCTCACTCTTCCTGCCCCTTCCACACCAATGATTCGCCTGAATCGACGACACCGAGCTATGCCCCTGCATCTGACAGATCTGAGTACAGTTAAAATAGACCTGCGCAGAAAATTGAGTTCGAATGACCAGACATTGTTCTTCAGCAAGGTATCATAGCCATGCACACGTAGGTACTCAACACCGCTGACCATATATATATATATATATATATATATATATATATATATATATATATACATATATATATATATATATATATATATATATATATATATATATATATATATATATATATATATATATATATATATGTATAGTATGTATAGTACAACGCTTTAGACAACATAAATTATATGTTGTTTCAGAAATTCACTTCTTCGTAGCAGGAAGATCACCTCGTCAGTCGACCGAACACCATCCAACTAAAAACACTGCCCAGCCGACGCCGTCCCCTCTCCAGCCCAAAGGCCACCGACTAGTTTGAGCCGGGCGTCGACCTTCGCCACGTCCGTGTCCGAGCCACACCCGCCGGGCGGCCGTCGCCGGTCACCAGGCAGCTGACCCGGTCACGCTCCGGGAACTGGCGCCGCCGTCAGATTGGAGTGCGGCCCGTCACGGCCTCTCCGGGACTGGCGCTGTCGCAGTCGGCTGCCGGCGGCGGCTGGAGCGGCCAGCCGGGTCTGATGCGCCGCCTGCTCCACCGTCCACCGTCCACCACCGACCTTATCTACCGCACACCGTCCACCGTCCACCGCCCTGACGCGGTCCACCGTCCACCGTCCACCACCGACCTTATCTACCGCTCACCGTCCACCGTCCACCGCCCTGACGCGGTCCACCGTCCACAGTCCACCACCGACCTTATCTACCGCTCACCGTCCACCGTCCACCGTCCACCGTCCACCGTCCACCTGGTCCACCATCCACCACCGACCTTATCTACCGCACACCGTCCACCGTCCACCGCCCTGACGCGGTCCACCGTCCACCGTCCACCACCACCTTCTACCGCACACCGTCCACCGTGCCACCGTCCACCTGGTCCACCGTCCACCACCGACCTTATCTACCGCACACCGCCCACCGTCCACCTGGTCCACCTGGTCCACCGTCCACCACCGACCTTATCTACCGCACACCGCCCACCGTCCACCGTCCACCGCTCTGACGCGGTCCACCATCCACCGTCCACTACCGACCTTATCTACCACACCGTCCACCGTCCACCTGGTCCACCGTCCACCGTCGACGCAGTCTACCGTCAACCGCTGACCTGGTCCACCTGGTCCATCGACCCGACGCGGCCAACCGTCCACCGCCCACCTGGTCCACCGTCCACCGTCCACCTGGTCCACCGTCCACCGCTCTGACGCGGTCCACCGTCCACCACCGACCTTATCTACCGTACACCGTCCACCGTCCACCTGGTCCACCGTCCACCTGGTCCACCGTCCACCTGGTCCACCGTCCACCGTCCACCGTCCACCACTCTGACGCGGTCCACCGTCCACCGTCCACCACCGACTTTATCTACCGTCCACCGTACACCGTCCACCTGGTCCACCGTCCACCGTCCACCGTCCACCGACCACCTGGTCCACCGTCCACCGTCCACCTGGTCCACCGTCCACCTGGTCCACCGTCCACCGCTCTGACGCGGTCCACCGTCCACCACCGACCTTATCCACCGTCCACCACCACCGCCACGACACGGTCCACCATCCACCGTCAATCTAGTCTGTCGTATATCGACAACATGGTCCACCGTCAATCTAGTCTGCCGTATATCGACAACATGGTCCACCGTCCACCGTCGACGCGGTCTACCATGGACCGCACCAACACAGCGGACCGCTGCCACGTGGGCGCCATGAAAAAAAACACACCCTTGGCTGGGCGTAGACCGACACCGTCACTTTGTACAAATTGGGTAACGGGACGGGTCCCAGCTCATAGAGCCAGTTACATACTCGTGTGGGTATACTTGGGTAACGGGATGGGACCCAGCTCATAGAGCCAGTTCACATACTCGCGTGTTGTGGTACTACTTGGGTAACGGGACGGGTCCCAGCTCACAGAGCCGTTCACATACTTCCGTGCTCCGCTGAAATTCAAGCGAGGGAGTAGATCCCGCAAAATACATTCAACATTTTGCGTAAATCTTCAATTTTGCATATTTTTTTCTCAAGAATTTCATTATTTTTTTCAAGAATGCACTTGAAAACCTGAGTAGCTCCGCTTGCTCTGGTGGTATAATATAACGTGGCAGAGCTCCTACACTGAAGTCTATATTAATACTCGCGTATTTGCTTTGCATCCAAATTGTTGTATAGAGTACGTGTTCGGAGAATCCTTGTTGACACCAAAGGTGCTGCATGGAATATAGGCGCGGAGAAGCCTTGCTGACATCTAAATTGTTGCATAGAGTATGTGTACAGTGTTATATAGAATACGTGTAGGGAGAAGCCTTGCTGACATCTAAATTGTCGTGTAGAGTATGTGTACGGAGAAGCCTTGTTAACATCTAAAAAAAAGGTGATGTCTCGGTACTGCTTGCCAGCAGAATCCTCAGGATTGAGCGCCAAGGATCGGCTGCGGTCCCTGGAGTCAGCGGAAGAAGCCGCGACGGACACCGTCGAAGCCACCGTGTCAAGACGCTCCGACATTTTAAGTGTATTATTGTCCTTTAATTAGCTATAGTTCAGTTGCAAGGAATCTTTTGTTTCGACCATATAGTGAGGAGAAGCCGCTGCCGCCGCTAGTGCCTCTCTTTCGCTTATTCTACTGCTTGCCATGGACGATTATGGTGAATGGACGAATCAGGGATAATTTGAAAGCTACGGTGTAAAACACGTGAAGGAGATGTGTGTAGAATGTTTCCCTGTTGGATGAGTGATGTGCGTTGTAAGATGCAGTGGGTTGTGTTTTCGTCACGACGGCTACAGTAGCAGTGAAGCGAATTTGAGTTTTTAGGTAGGCGTGTGCATTGAGCTGTGACGTTGATGATCGCTACTTTGCTAGAGGTGTGATAGCCCTCTTTGCACCACAGAAAAGCAACCATTTGGGCGCGGCTGGCACCCCAAAAACCTTAGATATCTTCTCTTGAATTATGTCGATGATCTGAGTTTTGTATGCCACCCAGTGGTTGGTTCCAAATCCTAGTTGTAGAGATAAGTAGCGAATGTGTATATCCAGGTGTCCTATATCTTGACCCAGGTATGCTTGTTGCGTCTCTGAGTGCGCGGTTGGCGTCGTCGTTCCGTACACCAGGGATGACATTTTAGCATTGTCCGTGACGATACGTTTGCATATAGACTTCCATTAATCGCGGTGGCAATCGTCATCTCCGGCCGACCGGTGTTGAAACGAAATCGTTGGTGATAATCAGACTTCCGAGAAGGCAGTCTCAGTAGCGTTATTTCCTTCTCTGTAGCGGCGGCCCAGCATGCCTCGAGACGGCAGCAGCACCGACAGTCGGATGACGTCATGGTGGGCGCGTGGCCTAGGGCCCAAGCTAAGTTTCACCACGAACAATTATAAAACTTAAAAGAACTTTAAATTAAAAGAACTTAGCCTTGAGAATAGTCTAGGGTCACATGGGATAGCAGCTAAGCTGTTTCAATTGCTTTGGCAGCTCATATCTGTCGCAGACTCCGTCCTCCTGCCTGCAGGCCTTACTCGAATAAATCACTGGCGGAAGTTTGGCAGTTCTTGGCGGAGCCAACTTGGCGGTTTGACGGATCAGAATTGTTCATGGGGATATTTATCCTCAGCAGGGCTGACGGCCGACCCGATCCACGCGCTATTCAGGAGCGGCGAGCGCAGCCCCTGGCGCCGGCGACCGCGGTCCATATCGAGTCTACATCTGCGTGGCAGCGACCAATGAAAATGTCTGATTAATGTTTGCTATCCGCCCTCCATAGCACGCGCAGGGGCTGAAAATTGCACGGGTCACTTACAAATACGGTGATGTCCGATTAAAATTGCGTCACGTGTCCATGCTGATGAGGACAACATTGCAGTGCTGAAATGTGACCGACAAGAAGAAAAAAGTTTCTTCCAAAATTGGCCCATGACATCGCAGACCACAGAGCAGATATGAACGAGCCGGACCCGGACGATCCGGACCCCCAGACGGATCCGGACCCCGGATCCGGACCCCCAGTCGATACACCCTTGCTCGCATGTAGACAGATGACAGGGAACACATGACTGGGGTAGAGGGAGCGTTTGTAGAGGAGTGCCGGACCATAGGGCCCACGTGTGCCGCCTTTGAAGCTAGTCGAATTTGGAAGCCAAGTGAGAGCAAACACACATTTACGTTAAGACGAGCATTGCATTACACTGTGGTGCATCAGTAAGACATTTGAGTCCAAGACGTCAGACGCTTCAAGAGACATCACTCAAGATTCGTAGCTTTGCGTTTGGTGAGCTTAAAATGTCTCAGAACATCTTGAAATGGACTCGACTCCGGCCACACCGTGAAATTCTGGACTTGACCTTGAAACAGCACCGGTGGACTCGCAAGCCGTTTTTGCACGTTGTACCTTCGCCGGCCGAAGGACCCGGACCGGCCGCCACCCGCACAATAGTCTCTTCTTGCAGCGTGCAAGAAGGGACTTTTCGGCTTCTTTTGCTCCTCGGGGAGCGGATCCAGCAATCGTGGGTGTGTGTGCGTTCTTGCAATGTTCACAAACGGCGATGATCCGACCCCCCCCCCCCCACACTACAGCCCATACCCCATTGTGGCGCCGACCGGACTGACCCTTTCTCGACTTCATCATCTCCGGCTCTCAAACGACTCTACTGTACCATCTCTACATCTTCAATCGATCCGGACTGCCTCAACTCTACTCTTCAAGACCATCTCAACTCTACTTCAACATTGCTCGACAGATCTACTAAGCCTCCCCTCGGATACATCCTCCTACCCTACGCTACTCACTCTCTAAAACATCTCTTCAACCGGAACCAGCCGACATCACCACACGGTGGCAGGCTGGCAAAATTCACTTACACACGCACGCACGCGCGAGGCCGGCCCCAACTGACCTGTGATGGTGAGGATGACCTCGACCGAGCGCATGCGCTCCCGGTCGATCTGACGCACCAGGGTGACCCGTCCCGAGCGCCGGTCGATGCTGAAGTAGTCGCCGCTGATGGAGAAGAACACGTCGTCTCCGTCGACGTCTGTGGCGCGCACCTGTCCACAGAAACGGCACCCGCAGTGGTTATTGAGGAAGCAAGTTAAAGGGATGCCTTGGAGTGTTGCTCGCTGTTTTCACAGCAATGCAGTGCTAAGATAAATTGTATTTGTCCCGTCGCTCAGTTTCGAAATTTGCTTGAACAAGGTTATGTGACATGCTAATACGTTCGCTGAACTCTTAAAAGGATATCGACCGAAACAACACCAACGGCTTCACACTGTAAATGGTAAATGTTTGTTTGAAAATGCGCGGACTTAATCGTACGATTGGTGTTGCAAAAATACGGTTTTGCATTATGAATATATTACCTTCCCCAAGGCAGAGTGCGGTATGCTGCAAAAAATCGTACATTATCTCACTGATAGCAGCGTCAGTATCAGTTCGTATCTAGTCAGAAAATTATTTTCAGACCTACCTAATAACTTGCTTAGACCTGGCTGCCAAGGTAGTCGAATGTTCACAGCGCTATCAAAGCCTACTAAGAAATAAAACAGCTAAGACAAACTGGAATAACTTTTCCCATGAATTTGGCCAACTTGCAACCAGAATAAAACGAACAGCGAAGATACGTTTGAATGGAAGAAGAAGAAGCGATGGAATGAAAACGGAAGAACACGTTTGAAGAAAAAAACAACCTTGGGTTCTCTTAATACTCATCCAACCGCTAGGTTAGCGTCGCCAACCTCTCACGCCGGTTGGTCGCGGGTGGAGTCGGTAAATTCCGTCGGTTGTGACATTCAAACCCACGATCTTGCGATCAAGAGTCCGACGTTACACCAACTGAGCTGGCCGGCCCCCACACTTCAGTGGCAGGAAGTGATTAGTCCCATAGTCATCACCTGATACACTTCGCTTCCAACTGTGGTATCCTCCTTGATGGCGAAGTCCAACATGTCGCCGCCCTTTTCGAATTGAGGCGGCCGGTTCTGAGCGACTGCGCATGCGCACAGGAGACACAAAATGGCGCGGACCAGCATGACTGGACTGTGGTGTCAGCAGACTTGCGGCATTCCTGAAACGGAGGAGCAACGGAGATTGTAGCGTCATACAGAATCTGGGAGAATCAACAATCTCCCACACGGTGGGAAAAAAAGAGTTAAAAATAATCCAGCATCATTTGTGAAAGTACTGTGCGAATTGGTGGTAGGTGTGTTAACTATTCCACATCTCAGAGCTGTTGTACGACTCGCTGAACAGGCATATAAAATCGTCGTCGTTTGGCCAAAGTACGATGAAATACATGACATATGACATATAATATATGACTTCCATGGGCTCCAAGGAGGAGATATAAAATGCTGGGTGTTTTGGCGGGAAACAAGAAAATCCACTGAATCCACAAAATCCACTCAAATCCACAAAATCCTGGGGGAATTGATCCATTCCGTGAATATTTTTGGATCTTGCTACAGCTGAGTGTAACGTTGACAAACGCCTACTCGGATTTGTCTTCTGTACATTAAGAATGCATCCGTAGCATCGGAAAATTATTAGGTTTCAAGAAAGTCCTTATCTCTGAAATCCTGGAAGTTGAATACGCCGTAGTGTCTGAGTCAAACCGAGCACTTGCCTACACCGAATGTGTATTTTGTTTTTATGAAAAAATCTGAATTCTTACTTGGGTGGCTTCATGGACCAGGATTATCTTGCGAAGCGGAGCTTGTCGCCTGAACCTTGGCCTCACCACCCGAAACATCAATTCCAGTTCAACGACAGAATGCTGACCAAAAGTGCAGCGTGTCCGTGTCAGTGCCGTGTCAGTGCCGTCCACGCACTGACACGGCCACCTCGGCAACTCGTCCCCGATTGCACTGACCGTTCAAGGCGAAAGAGTTGCCACCTATCGGCAGGCTACCTAACTACTGTATGCCAGATATAAGTGTGACAAATCTGGCGCGCTAACAAAAACAATTTGGAAGTAAGAATGCAAACAAGCCAGACTGACAGGCATGCAATATACTTGCACGCTGCCGTGACACTTCAATTTTTCAAAGTACCTGGCCGCTTTGCATCACTGATATCTCATCCAGATTCCCATACTTTTCTGTTTACGTTCCCAGTTGAACGGTGCAAGTTCACATAAGGGTGAAAGTCAGTTCAAACGGGGAAAATATCAATATAATTTTCACAATACACCCACCAGTGAATGCACGTGCAACATGGCTTGCATGTGTTTTTCAATGACAACTGAGTTATGATTAGGAACTACGCGCACACAATGTGCAGCACAAGAACAAGGGAGTGCAAAATGATTCAAATTTATATTGTATTATTTAAAAACTAAATATATATGTCTAGGGCACCGAACCAAATCTGGGATATTTTCAGAAACTGTCTGCCATGATTTGCAGTCGGGCTGGAAGGTAGGTCCCAATTAGCCAGATCAATGCTGGAGCTGCTCTGCAGGAGAACACCTGCGATGAACTTGAAAAAGTGCATCTATAACCTAACCTATGATGATGGGGCTGGGGTCTCATGCACTTTTGGTATTGCCAGCACAACACCAACCAAAAGAATAAATGTCATGCAACAGCAATATTTTTATTGACCTCCTAGTGGTCACACAACACTGGTATTCACCATCGGAATTTGTATGCACTATCAAGCTCCTTTTAATGGAAGAGAGAAATGTGACCAAATGTTTCATAAACTCATATTTTAATTCAGATAGAGTATTTCAAGAAAAATGTGTAAGAACACACTTATTTAAAATGACTAAGATGATGTAACCACTCATTTCTGTTTGAAATGCATACTTTTAAGGTGGTAAGATAATTTATATCAAAAGGGGGTGGGAAAATATACACAGAAGAAAATGGCGGCTTTTTTCATGGCGGCTTTTTAAAGGCATTATTGTGCTTTATGGTATTAACAAGACAAGTTTTCCACACATTTACCTTCATAAAGCAGAAAATTGTGTTAGTGTTGATTAGGTTAGGCTAGGTCAGGTTTTTTAGTTTTAAAGAAAAAATTATTGAATTAAATTTTGTATAACTTACTTTTAGGATACGTCTGGCTTTCAATTAAAAAAATTGTGAACAAAGGGTTTAGCATTTTCTTAAAACATTTGTTTTCTCTATTTTTTTCTCCCCTACATGGCAGGTTAGGCTAGGCTAGGTTAGGTCAGATTACATTGCATTTTTTATTATTTTCTCAAATTATTTTTATGCTATGTTACTTAATCTAATGTCCTTTTTTGGTGGCATTTTGCCTGGAAACTGAAAAGTAAACATTTGCAAAGGAAATGGGTGGTCACAACATGTTGACCACATCTAAAAACATTGCATTGAAAAAAGTCCAAGAATTTATCAAACACATTAAGGCACAAATTTATCTTGTTATTACTTACAATAGTTTAACATTTGGGACAAAAAAAATTAATGAATTATTTTCAAACAATTCACAAAAAGTTATAAAAGTGAGAAAATGAAAATTTAAAGCAACCAAGCCTAGCATAATCCCCTTTGTTTATTGGGTGGTTCACGACGCATTTTATGCACATGTACGGCGAATGGCGCCACATAATTCACTTTGAGTTAGGGTGGAAAACATGGGATGCATTTATATTGCATCCAAACAAAACTTCATTAACAAAATATTTCGGAGAACATCTGGACTGGTTCATTGAATTGGTTGACTTCAATTGTCAAATTCCGGTAAGTTTCGTGCCATCAACCAATGGCAGCGTACATAATGAGAGGAGCCTGGTAATTCAGCATGGCCTGATGACAAGAAACCTGCTTTACACCGCATTAAAAATGGCGCACTTCTTCCGTGATTTAAGCATGCCATGCTTCATCACGTGAAGAATTGCTCTTTTAAGAATGAACATAAATTATGCAATTAGGGGTCATCAAAACAAAATTAAAGTTAATCACAGCAGGACAAGGTTAAGACGGCCTTTCTTCACCAACAGAGTAATAGAACACTGGAACCAGCTGCCAGGAACCATTGTCAGTAGCAGCACATTGAACATCTTCAAAAACAGCATAGACAATCATAAGAATAGAGGGCTTGCTTTTCAGTATTCAAGGGAGGGCTGATCGAAGGATTTGGTGGGCAACTGGTTGAGTGTCCAGAGTGCATCCAAGGAGAACCCCCGTGGCTCATAGTTGCACTGGTATTTTATGTCTTTATGCTGTGATGGCAGAGCTAAAGATGGTAGAATTTAAATCACGGAGGAAATTACGGGATTGTTCTTCACACGATCGTGAAATAGGCGCCCGATCGACAAATTAGAGTCCAGGAGCGTCGCGGTGGTGGTGCCCGAAAATCAACGTCGGCGACACCGTAGCGTCCGAAAGTCAGCATCAGCGACACCGTCCTGTCAGAAAGTCAGCGTGGGCAATACCGTCGTGTCCGAAAGTCAGCGTCAGCGACAACGTCGTGTCCGAAAGTCAGCGTCGATGCCCACAAGCCATACGTTGTCGACAAAGGCAACATGCGCCATCAACGCCTACAAACTTATTAGTAGCCAGTAGTTCAGTCTTACAGTGTTCGCGCCTCAATGCAAGCCAGGTGCAATCCTCCGCCAGTCAACATGTAGCCGTGCAGCGCCTATAGCACGTGACGTCATTGAAAAGTTTGACGTTCGTTGGCCGTCAGTAAATACAACTTAAGGGTAGAAACGAAATAAAAATATAAAATTCACTTATTCACTTGGAGAAAGATAAATATACTCAAATTATTATTATTATTATTATTATTATTATATATATATATATATATATATATATATATATATATATATATATATATATATATATATATATATATGCACATTAAATATGTGCAACCGGTCCATTGTTAACGCACAGCCCACAAAGACATTGCCGGGGAAGAGATTACTCCCACATTCATCGAAAACCCCATCGGCTGACGACCCCTGGCAGATTTGTGGTGGTGAAGTCCATTCCGTCTGCCAGCTGAGTCACCAGGCCTCCCCCGTTCCCAGAGAGTGGGGGAGGGGCACGATAGCCAGGTTTTCAGCGGACATGTGCCCAAAGGTCATGCGACGCCTCAGGTCAGGTCAAAGCGATACAACTCATGTCAGGTCGAGGCGTTATAGCCGGCAGCGGCCAGCACGACAGAGCCAGCACATGCACAATAACGGTACATAGCAGATAGTCGCTACTGTCGCCGCCCAGCGACGGTGGCCACGTTCGCAGGACCAGTTCATCTACCGCTCCGGCTACCCGCTCCTGTCTACAGCGCACTCGTGGGCAGCGCATTCGGCCGACATTTGGCGCCGTCTGGGGACCCGATACCAAACGGCAGCTGCACCCTCACCCGACAACAGCCGAAACCGCACGGAACGGCGCACGGCTCAGATGTGAACATCCCAAAAGATGTGATTCCCAGATCAGATGTGATTCCCCTCCCCCGGCCCCCACCCCGCTCACCATTTTGATAGAGGGTAGAGAGGAAACTAACGATGTTTTGCAGGCGTCGACCACTGGTAGCGGAGCGGCGGATCGGTTAGTAGTCTGTGCGGAGATGCAGTCTCCGGCACGACTGGGCGAGCGGCGACGAGCCTTGTGTTTATGCAACGGCATGTCGCCTGACCTCGTGCTCTGGTTGTCTCCGAGTGCCTAGGCGTAGCAGACGTTCTGTGTGTTGTCTCTCCACAGTAGCAACAACAACAACAACAAAAAGTGAATTATTTGGAAATGTGTGCATATTCTATGCATATTTTTGCTGCGCAGTGTATTTCCTGAGCCGATAATAGTACAAACTGGTTTATTTTTTGTTTTTCAATATAATGCAAATGTGGTTGAAGCACATGGTGTAATCCGCCGCTTCAGACTGGTGTAGTGTTCTCTCCGTGTCAGGTAGTGCTGTAGATGGGTGTAGCATCAGTACTATTCAGTATCCGCGGAAGGTGTAGTGTTCTCTCAGGCCCGGACATGTATAGTGATCTTTCAAGGCCAGACGGATGTAGGCCAGACGGATGACTCTTCGGGCCAGGTGGCGCTGCGGGTGCGTGTAGTGCTACCCCAGGTAGGTGAAGTGTTCTGCCTGGGTCGAAGCAGATGGACGTGCCAGCGTTTGACTGTTGAGCAGAACCGGCACCGGATTTGCACGACGCCCGTCAGGGCATACACCGTCCCACACCAATACGTGGCAGCTGCATCAGCTCAAGACCGCTACAATCCTGGATTGTCCACTGCACAGCAGAGGTGATAACATTCAAACGCAGGCTGAACTTCAGGGCACGGGCGCTACAGTGTGTGCCCCATGTGGCCAGGGTATATCATAGTACCGTGCTGGGCTGAAAAGGTCGGCAGGTGGGCGTCGCATATCCGCCGGGGCTTATTTTGGGCTTCTACGTCGGGCGGCGATGTCGTGCGATTCGCGACGGGTCAACATTCAACGAGGGATGCACAGACGGGGATGGGACTGGGATGGGGATGGAGATGGAGATGGAGATGGGGATGGGGATGGGGATGGGGATGGGGATGGGGATGGGGATGGGGATTGGGATGGGGATGGGGATGGAGATGCACAGATGGGGATGGAGATGCACAGATGGGGATGGAGATGCACAGATGGGGATGGAGATGCACAGATGGGGATGGAGATGCACAGATGGGGATGGAGATGCACAGATGGGGATGGAGATGCACAGATGGGGATGGAGATGCACAGATGGAGATGTGAAGAGCGCGTCGCAAATGTGGACGGACTGTCACTTCCGCCAGACAGCCCGATAGGTTGCCACGAGAGCCGGCCGACGTCACTTCCCGTTACAAACACCCTGCATCCCGCACAGTACACCAGGCCTCAAGAATGGCCGCCGTCACCTGTCCGGAGAAAACCGCTCGTCAAGCTCGCGCTCTCACCTTCAACTTCCGGTATTCACGCGGCGACGCGCTTCGAAGGAAGCGTCGGCGGTATCCGCACGGCCTCGCAGACGAAACAGCGCACACACGCACCCTCCAGACACGGCAGAGAGTCGGTTTCGCGATCACAACATCGCCGCAGCGCCCGCTTCTCCGCCAGCTCGCACCACGTAGGCGCGGGCCGACCGGCCTCCACCGCTCCCGGAACCGGTGGCGTCCCGGGCCGGCGCCGCGGCCGGCCGCGCCACCGCTCCGCGGACCGGTGGCGGCCGAACCGAGTCGTCTACCTCCGCCGCCGGGGAGGGACCGGCGGCTCGGCCTGGGAACGCTACCGGTGGCAACACACGCCTGGGAACGCCGGGAAGTGCTCCCAACATCAGTGGAAAATTGTGCTCTTTTAGGGGAGGCAGCGCACCCATAGAGCTTGTCGAGCACTCCTGAAGCTTAACATGCAATCATATGGGAAAGCATACCTGCAAGATGTTAGGGCCTTGCGTGAGAAGAAATATAGGACCTTCAATATACCAGGAGGTGCTGAGTTTACATAAAATAACGTTAGAGATTAACGTAAGAGTAATATAGTATATACATAATATAGTAATATAGTATAACTAACGTAGAGTAATATAGTATAATCTCTAACGTTATTTTTTATGTGAACTCAGCACCTCCTGGTATATTGAAGGTCGTATATTTCTTCTCACGCAATGTCTAAAACCCAGGAGCACTTAAGAGCCATTCTTCGGTGTATTAACACGCGCACTGGAGGGGGGGGGGGGCGAAACCCGCCCACCCCTCCGGTTTTTCGCAGATAACTCCAGATTTTACCGGCCGATATACGCCATTGTTTGTGTACCTGCCAATAAATGTGCGGCGCGTTGTTTGAAGTAAGAAAACTTAAAATGGACCGAAATTTTTCGAGTTAGGGGTCGCTAAAGTAAAAACATTTTCTCAGCGCCAGATCACAAGTATCGGCGCTGATGCGCTTCCCGTATATTAGCAAAAATGAAGTGTTCTTGGCAAAACTAGCGACTTGTTTGATGTACATTGTCATGCTACATTGTTCCAGAGTCATGCCAAGTCACCGAGGTCAAGTCAGGTCAAGTTCATAACAGGTTAACACAGGCCCTAGAGGGGGTATGGCGAAATCCGCCAATCCTTCCGATTTTTTGTACATAACTCCATATTGTACCAGCCGATATAGGCCAAATTTTTTTCGCGAACCTGCTTAGAAATGACCGGCGCATTGCTTAAAGCAAGAAAAATGAAAATCGGCCGAGAAGTTTTCAAGTTACGGACCGTTAAAGTAAAAACAATTCGCAGCGCCAGACCACAAAAATCGGCGCTGATGCGCTTCCCGTATATTGGCAATAGGGAAATGTTCTTGACAACACTAGCGACTTGTTTGATGCATATTGTTATGCTATATAATTTAAAGTCATGTTAGGTCGCCGAGGTCAAGTCAGGTCAAATTCATGATAGGCTGATGGAACCAAACTTAGTCAACTGGAATGTGTCATAAATGCAAATGACTGTCATGCGATTGATGTCACTTTACATGTTACTCCCTATACATCCCGAAATCTACTGTTTGTCATTGTGTGCCTAAGCGTTTCCATGCTTTATTCATGTATTTCACTCCTTTCTTTGCGAAGGCGATTGTGCCGAGCCGACCAACGGAGCAGTCGGGATGGGAGCCCGGCTCCGGTAACTGGAGCAGGTAATGACCTAATAAAGTGCTCCTATATAGGTGACCTGAGGTCAAATGGCGGATCTGACATCTGTATTGCATCATTAGTAATGTCCAAAACATCATTAATGCCAATCTTGGAGCATTTAAACACAACCACAGCGATCCATAACAATGACAAGCCAAGCCACGCAAAACCAGAAAATTTTGCTATTTTGACCTCATTTGATCTTGAAAATATTGACCTAAGGTCATGAACTTTGCACACAATAGAGTTCACTATCGTGCCCATCCACCCTGCGAATGTCGTTGCTCTAGCCTTCATAGGAGCTGAGATCTTATGGGGGGCGGAATCCGCCCCCCTCCAGTGCGCGTTATTTTCAGAGGCCCTCCAGAGCGGGTGTTAGGGCCTCTTGAAGTCAATGTAAAATGACCCTGAAAATTGTTTATTGTTTATTGTCCACAATCTCCAACAGCATATTGTGCCCTTTACATGAGAAGTCATTAGCTAAAGACAGTAACAAAACAGGTGAACAGTTTTCAGCTGAAACAGGTAAACGGCTGTTAGAACTGTATCGATACCCGATGGCTAAGGGACTCAGACGTGAGCGTGTGACGCAGCACAGTATCTAAACACATGCGTCGTAAATGCATTCAGCCGGCTCGTAAATATGTCCGCACTTGGTGTCATCGCAAAAATGTGTTCGTTTCCTTTAATCATCTGCTAAATATGCTACACCTAATAGTTTCTGCACGTTCATACGGTACATGAAATAAAACAGGTTGCATATTTCTCCTGACTGAGACACGTAATTGAATGTTCTGCAATACCACTGAGAGTCCGTCCTACCACATTGAACGTTTCGCAAGAACATGATATCGGACTGTACGTGACGAGTGGAAACAGACGTCATGTTGTACAAGTGGAGAAGGTCCTGATATTGCAGATATTCCGGTCGAGGTGTGACACTACAGTGTTGAGCTAGCCACAATAAAAATGTATGTTCTACCCTGTCAATCCTGATGTGTTGTGGCTGCGCCTGCTCAGATGACGGAGCAATACTCAAGGCGAGACCTAATGTTTGCGTTACATGCCGCCAACAGAGCAATTTTCGAGAATGTTATATTAAGGACTCCTGCTTTTATTGAACTAATAAAGAGTCCGAGAGCTCGGTTCGCAGATGACACAGTTCTTTCCCACATGCTGCGCGAATGTCAACTTACTGTCGAGGTACAGACCCAAGTGTCACATCATGGTCTCACGCTGCAGCGTTGTATCGTGTACTTTTATTCGAGGCGCACAGGAGTACGGCGGAGAGTCATCGCGAGCAACCCACATTGCAGAGAGTTCGAGGTCTGCGGACCACTTGCAGTCTGCGGTCCACTTACAGAGGGAATCAATATCGCCCTGCAGGCGGGTCGCGTCGTCCACGGACGCTACCCTCCTAAACATTTTGACGTTATCAGCAAACATTAGACATTCCGATTCAATCCTGGATGGCAGGTCGTTCACAAACAGGGCAAATAACAAAGGGGCAGCAAGCTCCCTTCCGGTACACCGGAAGTGACATCAGCCCAGTCCGAAACCGCCCCGTTGACTATCACCCGCTACCAGTGTGGTATGAACGAATCAGAGAGATCATTTTGTTTCAGACATGATATGCATTTTCGAGCTTGTATAGTAACAGCTTATGATTGACACTTTGGAAAGCCGAAGATTAGTCCGTATAGATTGCATATGTCTGGTGACCAGCAGCGATCGAATCCCAGGCGTGTTTCAAGAAAACTGACAGGTCTGAAACACGTGATCTTTTTGGAATAAAACCGTGCTGGGTGTCAGTCAGTGCTGGCAAAATGTGAACACTCAAAACATCGCAAATTGTTTTTTGTTTTGTAAAATCTTGTCACACAGGAAAAGAAGTGAATTTGCTCGGTAGTTTGTTGGAGTTTTCCCGTTGCCTTTCTGATTTGTTGGTGTGATGTTTGCCATTTTCCACCGTTTCAGAAATTTTTCCTGCCTGGTACAAAGGCTACACATTTTGTGCAGCGGAATGCATAATTGATCAGCACACTCTCGGAGGATTCGGGTGTCTCGGGGGGAGGGGGGAGTAACCCGCCTCTAAAATCCAAAATATGCGTCGCACGAGAACGAAAGAGGTGTCATCGGAAAGCGATGGACTAGTAGGGTCTGGATCCACCCCCCCCGAAATAAATGCTCCCACAAAAGTTACGTCACTAGGGGGCTAGATTTTCACGACTTTCCACGACTTACATTATGTTTTTTGGTTCCTGAGTTCATTTTGGGGGACATTTGACAAACAAAAATTATTTGGAATCAGAAAATGACAGCGAAATCGACCAGGGCCATACGATTTTTCCACAAAAAGGAAATTTCAAAATTTTGAGTTTTCATGTTTTCTATAATATTCCTTTCTAATGGGTAGAGCAGACCGAGAAACGTTGCTGGAAGTCAACTTGCTCTAATAAAAAATACTTACTTTAGCCAGAATCTTATATTTGATCTGCAATAGGTAAATATGCAAAATTTATATGTAGTCAAAAACGGGAAAAAATGAAAAATTCCTCTCGTGCGTTTTGTTGCATCCCTAAAGATAAGCAAACGCTGAAAGTTCCATTCAAATATGTGTATCCGTTAAAGCGTGACGACTGGTTGAACGTTTTTGTAGGTGACCTCACTTGACCTTGACTAACTCGTTGACCCTGAAGGACCTGACTTGAAAATTTTGAAACCGCATGCCAAGTTGATGTGGGAAAAGGTACGCCAAATTTTGGAGCGCTGCCGCGCGCCGTTCGTTCACTATCCGCGAAAAACCTGAAGAGGGCTGTTGAAGACCCCCCGAGACGGGACGGGTTAAGGTGTGGGGAAAGCATGCCTGAAAGACGCTAGGTCCTCTTGCAGTCTTGGAAAGCGCCCCTGAAAATGTATGCAATCATCCACCAATGGATCCAGATATTCATTCAACACGTGGGCAACAAGTTATGACGTGGACTCGGGAGGAAGTACGTGCGTTAAGTATGGGACGCTCAGCAGTGGACTAGGGAGCATGGGTGCTAATCTCCGAAAGCTATTGCTGGCGGGGGGAGGGGGGGGTTGTAGATAAAGGCAATGGGCAGCCCTGAGTGGATTGGGGACACACTCCGTGTGATCCCATGTTATACATTTAAATTAAGCAGTGCGAGATGGGGGTGGGGCAAAGCCAACATTGACGGGTACTGATCCCCTCAAAAGCACACAAACAGCCCCTGCTCAGGAGGCATCATTAGGTGCATTAAGTATTAGCTTTTCAGCATTGAAGGGGAGCTTCACATGGTTTATGTTAAATCCAGGGGGCGTTGAAGTCAGGTGGAGGAGAGCATTGTGAGAACAATAGACCACCCCGACGTAGATCCTGCCATGACCCATGAGCCATCACACGTAGAGAGGCGCGCCGACTCTCCATCGCATCTAGATTTTGCAGAGACGGCGCGTCAAGAAGACAAAACCGTTGGAAGTATGGAACCAAAGGTTGACATGACCTCTGCACACAGGAGTGGGCACAGAGCAAAGGCACCTGGGAAGGTCATCTCTTCCGCTTGGACATGCGAAGTGCTTCTGAAGGAAAGCTTTGGAAGAGCCACCAATCACCCAAACCGTGAATGCACCTCGTCACCTCCCTCGTTGTTCGCTAGCAGACGGAGTTCCACTTGAAAAGTCCCTTGGTGAATGCTAGCGGGCCGAGTACCGTTTGAAGTTCGCGAAATGCACAAACGTATTTTGACTTTCAAAAGAGCGAAATGGTGATACAAAATAATCAACGTCATCATTCACACGACGCTGACCCATGCTTACCCGTACGTGGCGGAAAATGACGGACGGAATCGCCCTCACCCGCACACACACACACACACACACACACACACACACACACACACACACACACACACACACACACACACACACACACACACACACACACACACACACACACACACACACACACACACACACACACACACACACACACACACACACACACACACACACACACACACACACACACACACACACACGTACACACCCACACACATCGTTTCCCATCTCTTGTGCCCTTTCCTGGCCTTTCTCTGGAGCTTTGTCGGAATTCCTACAGAAAAGCGCTCTGGTATTTCTCTAATATCAATTGTCTGGATGGTAGCTGTTGTGTATCTGCCGGCTCGGCCGGCTCGGGCGGTCATAGCCTCGGGTCATGTGCGCGGTGATGCCGGCTCGGCCGGCTCGGGCGGTCATAGCCTCGGGTCATGTGCGCGGTGATGCCGGCTCGGCCGGCTCGGGCGGTCATAGCCTCGGGTCATGTGCGCGGTGATGCCGGCTCGGCTGGCTCGGGCGGTCATAGCCTCGGGTCATGTGCGCGGTGATGCCGGCTCGGCCGGCTCGGGCGGTCATAGCCTCGGGTCATGTGCGCGGTGATGCCGGCTGCGGCTCGGGCGGTCATAGCCTCGGGTCATGTGCGCGGTGATGCCGGCTCGGCCGTCGCGGTCATAGCCTCGGGTCATGTGCGCGGTGATGCCGGCTCGGCGGCTCGGGCGGTCATAGCCTCGGGTCATGTGCGCGGTGATGCGCGGTACGGGTCATGGCGCGGGGTGCCGCCGGGCGGTCATAGCCTCGGGTCATGTGCGCGGTGATGCCGGCTCGGCGGTCATAGCCTCGGGTCATGTGCGCGGTGATGCCGGCTCGGCCGGCTCGGCGGTCATAGCCTCGGGTCATGTGCGCGGTGATGCCGGCTCGGCTGGCTCGGGCGGTCATAGCCTCGGGTCATGTGCGCGGTGATGCCGGCTCGGCGCCCTGGCTCGGGCGGTCATAGCCTCGGGTCATGTGCGCGGTATGCGGCTCGGGTCATAGCCTCGGGTCATGTGCGCGGTGATGCCGGCTCGGCCGGCTCGGGCGGTCATAGCCTCGGGTCATGTGCGCGGTGATGCCGGCTCGGCCGGCTCGGGCGGTCATAGCCTCGGGTCATGTGCGCGGTGATGCCGGCTCGGCCGGGGTCGGTCCGAGTCTGGGAAAAAGCGACAGGGCCATGCGTTGCAACTCTAAATAACCACACCGTGGACCAAAAACAAAACACAATGGGGCTCTCGAAGCACACCAGGTCCTTGAGACCACATGGGACCCCCAAAACAGGCTGAGACCCTTTAAAATCGACCTGGTCGTAGGAAAGGAACAAAAAGACCGAGCACTAAATGAACACTTCGCGTCTGCGAAGCCGCGCCAATATGTACAAAAATCGTCTGTACACTAAATAGCAACAAAACAAGCAAAAGAGCCGGGGACACAACAATATGTCGGACTCCTAACAAATTGGCTGGAGCCCTAAAACACATCCGAAGAGAAAGAAAAGCGCACAGGTCCAGAAACGAACACCTAACTAAAGCCTCAGTCCGGTAGCCAATCTGGAAGCGTATTTAACCAAACGGATGAGGGGCATCAAAGCTCAGCGGTTATTCGGATTACTTAGCCACCAGAAAACGTGAGAAGAGACCTAATCATAAAATTGAATTTAGGATGGACCCTTGTGGCTCTTAACCCGATTTGGATCTGACCGTCTCTCCGGTCAGATCATCACACCCCGTCTCGGGGTGGGGGGCGGATAGTAACCCCCTCTAGAATCAAAACTAAGCGTCGCACGAAAACGAAAGAGGTGTCATCGGAAAGCGCTCTACGAGCAGGGTCCGGCCCCACCACAAAACACAATTTCCCCCAGAAGTGACATCATTAGGGGGGCTAGATTTTCACGACTTTTCATGACTTCCATTGTGTTTTTGGCTCTGAGGAGTTCATTTTGGGGATATTTGAAGAAAACATTATTCCGAACCAGAAATGGACAGCGAAATCGACCAGCGCCATATATTTATTCGCCCCCAAAAATCATTCTTTTTAATTCAAAATTTTGAGTTTTCAAGTTTTCTTTAATTTCCCTTTTCTAATAGGTAAAGCAGGCCGAGAAACGTTATTGAAAGTCATCTTGCACGAATAAAAAATGCTTACTTTGGCCAGAATCTTTGATTTAAACTAACAGGCAAATACTCAAAATTTATAAGTGGTCAAAAACGGAAAAATCATCTCGTACGTTTTGTTGCGTCCCTAAAGATAAGCAAACGCTGAAAGCTTCATTAAAATATTTTTATCCGTCAAAAGGTGACGACTGGTTCAACTTTTTGTACGCGACCTCACTTGACCTAGATTAACTCGTTAACCCTAGATAACCTGACTTCAAAAGTTTGACATAACATTCCAAATTGATATAAGAATAGGTATGCCAAATTTCGGCGCGCTACCGCTCGCCGTTCGTTCAGTACCCGAGAAAACCCTGAGGGGGTGGGTGGGGGGCTGTTGAAGACCCGGTACTGCGCGGATTAAGTCTGAACACGTTTTGGCTTTGTGAAGTGGCGTTTGTTGTCACCTGTCAGCTATTTTGCACTGAATTGTTTGTCCCCAAAATACGTGGTTACATTCCGCTTCAGCCGGGTGGCACATGCAGTAGTTCTAGCATTTCCTTTCAAGTGACGGATATTCTAAGGTGCACGATGATGGCTGAGATGAATGATCACCGCATTGGAGTTAGGCCCTGAGGACAAACACAAACCATGTATCTTTTATTGCGTTTTTCTTTGCCCTTGTCTGTCAGCATGCCAATCTTGGCCAATCTTGGTCTGAAACATGCGAATCTTAGCCAACCTTGGTCTGAAACACAACAGTTAACAAAAAATGTTTCACTAGCGTTCACATTCCTTTCATGTTTCTGATCTTTCCAGCATTAATCATGCGACTTCTTTTGCCATTAAAAGCATTAAATAAGCAAGTGAAAAGTAAACGTAGCAAGTAAGCTACGTTCTTGCTTATTATTTCTCCTCATCAACATCGGTGAACACTTACGACGGGGAACATCTTAAAGACTTATAGTACTATATCGTGGAAACTAGGACACACCACATACCCATTGGTGAGGGTGTAATGAGCTTGCACCCTACCCCCCCACACACACGCACATAGCGGAAGTTGAAGAAATTGTGTTTGAACAGTGATACTGATGGTTTCACCCGCACCGGGAAGAAAACCCATTATTGCAAAAGGATCCATCATCTGTGGAAAGAGTTCCAAGTTCAGCGAGAAGTGTTAATTTAAAAGTACCTAGGGTGCGATGATGGTTCTTTTTCAGACCACATGTTGTTGCTAAGCATAGGCGCGTCCGGTGACCTGCACCACCCCTCAGCGGTGAGTTGGGTGTTCACTGTTAAAATTATCGGGTTCTCGATCAAAAAGTGCTCAACCATGGTACTTTGCAAACTTCATGGGTGCGTCCTGCTGTTGGCCCTGTCCCACCCACTGCTTGAGACGTTCCTACGCCTATGCTGCGACATTTACATAGGCGCACACCAAGATAGTATTGCATAGAATATATAGGTGTACATGAACCAAACTTCATGCTGGTGTACTGAAAGTCGTGAAGGTACTTCAATGTATTCTAAAGTAACCTAACCGAACCGAACCAAACCTAACACAACCTAGCCTAGCCTAGCATAATCTAATACAATCTAAACTAACCTAGCCCAGCCTAGTCTAAGCTTGCATGACCTGACGTGAGTATACCGCACTTGATCTGACTTACGCTACCTTTTAACGATTCCTTTGCCATACTCCCTACAACACAGCTGTAATTCCCAGTATACAGCGTAAGTTGCATTCAGCTATACAATCTTTGGTGCGGTAGTGTGACCATGGATCGGCTGGTGTAGCAGCACGTGCGACGGTACTAGTTTTAACCGATGAAGCTTGCTTCGGCAATCTCACCGATCCATCGATGCCTTTGGAGCCAGCTAAGAAGGCCGAAATTGGTGTTTGGTAACGTCTCAGTGCAGACTTGATCGAGGAAAAGAAGGGAAAGCCGGGGAGCAAGACGGAAGTGGATAGTGGGTCCGCACGGAACACAATTGGGTCGTGAGTCGGCAGGGAATGGAAGTGTGTTGTGAGTCGGCAGGGAATGGAAGTGTGTTGTGAGTCGGCAGGGAATGGAAGTGTGTTGTGAGTCGGCAGGGAATGGAAGTGTGTTGTGAGTCGGGCAGGGTGGAGTGTGGGGGTGGGCAGGTGAGTGTGTTGTGAGTCGGCAGGGAATGGAAGTGTGTTGTGAGTCGGCAGGGAATGGAAGTGTGTTGTGAGTCGGCAGGGAATGGAAGTGTGTTGTGAGTCGGCAGGGAATGGAAGTGTGTTGTGAGTCGGCAGGGAACATAAGTGGGCAGTTGATCGACAGGGAACGGAATTGGACAGGGAGTCGGCAGGGAACGGAATCCAAACACGGGACGAGGAATGGCTACCGTGGCCAGAGGAACGGATAGCGGGCCGTGCGGTGGCGCGGAACATGGACGGGCGGATCATAGTCGGTCCGGACGGTCGGGAAATGATGTCGCCGAACAGGACCTGACCTGACCGGGCTACCTAGCTGGCGAAGCGCGAAGAGCGGGACAGGCGAAAGTTCTCAGATCAGGGGTCTTGGAACCGCCCTCGAAGCAGACTCGAGAATGACTTTGGTACGCATACTGCAGGCATGACGGACCACAAAATTGTGCACCTCTGGCGGCCTGTAATTCGAGCATGGGTAAACTTACGTGATCTCCATTTCGAAATCATTATTTTCCACTGACATGTTTATATTCTCTGAGAGTTGCACAGTACTTAGGTAGTGGGGGAGGGGTTACTTGGGCTGGGTCGGTTAGGTCCTCAAGTTGACAGGGCAGGTCAGTTAACAGGTTGGCGCTGGTACGGGATATGGGCACGACTACTGTGCATGGCCTTCTCAAAGCTTTATGCTCCGAACAATGCTGGCAGTGCCGCTTTTTGACAATACCAATAAGGAGCTTTCGGGTAGTAGTCCACATAATTAAAAGACAAACTCAAACTTGTAAGGTAAAATGCATATTTATCAAAAAGTGAATCTACATGTTCGCGCTCCCTGAACTATGACGGTGCTGGCTGTCTGCAACTGGGCTAATGGCCCTATTGCATGCTCTTTACCGTCCCTGGCAGTTGCACCAAACGTCGAGGGATTTCATGTCGGCCTAGCACTTCAAATCGGATTCACGTTTTCGGACAGCTACGAATTCCTGAACGTAACATACGACCGCCGGCACTGTGGCTGTGTCGGTCCGCTGCACCGTCTCCGATGCTATCGCTTTCGCCGACAGCAACCGCCGCTGTTGACCCGGTGTTTGAGCCGTCGGCATGGGCCCAACGACGTCTTCCAACGTCACTCCGGCAGACGGTCAATACCGACCACCGGTCTGGAGCGCACGTGTCCACAGCATCAGACGGCAAGGCCATCGCTGGCGATGTCTGCGGTGTCTACGGTGTCTGGCGAAGCAGCGTCGGAAAATATTATTACAAATCAAGTCGTCATCATTAGCAAGTTCACTTAAGCATGTTAGCCTGAACAGGTGGCCACTTCAGATAATCCGAAAACTATTATTCAGCTTTGCAAACAGAGAACTGCAAACAATTTTATGAATAGCACTTCACTTTGTTTGTCAAATCACTTCCTAAAACTATGTTCTAAGGCATAGCCATTACCCATTTTATTTATATTCTATTTATTTACAAGCCACCCTCTATGCTCAACCAGACGGCGACATAAATGAACAAGAAATGTTTGTTGAATGTTTGAATGCTTGAAAAAAAACACGAAACGCGTGTGACTCGGTTCGTAACTAGAATGAAATGAACACTGAAATAAATGTTTAAAAAATTAATAGACCGTAAAGACATAGTTATTTATATACATGTTTCTTTCTTTCTTTTCTTTTTTCCTTGTGACACCCCAGTCTGGGTCCAGATGAGAAAAAGGGGAAAAAATATACTGGTATCGGAATCGGGTTAATTAGGTGAAGCAGAAAACTGAGACAAGGTGAGGTAGGAATCTAAGGAGTATTACGGTGACCGGAGACATATATCAAGGGCACGCCAGTTTACTCAACTACTTAAAACAGGGACTGGGAGATGAATTTTCTGCATGTGAAAACACCCTAAGACAATGTGATTATGTACTTCCAAGCAAATTTAGAGCAGACGTGCAGGGGGGGGGGGTCCATCATACACTTAATATATTAGGTCTGTCAAGAATAAATTTGATGACTTAGAAAACTTTTCAGCTACAACAGAAATCAACTGGTCAGCTATATGTTTATCTGAAACATGGCTTAGCAAAGATACAGAAAAGTTCTTTAAAATGAGATATTACCAAATGTACGCAGCAAGTCGAAGGCAGGGAGAAGTGGAGGGTCTGCAATTTACATTCATAATAGTTTGGAATCAAGAGTAAGAAAAGATATTGTAGATCAACTCGATGAAGCTGCTGCTATTGAAATCAAACTGGAGTCTCGAAATAGCACTAGATCACTAATCATTTGCCAGATTTATCGTCCACCAAGTTTCTGCCACGATGATTTTCTTGAGGGCACTGCAAAAATTGCTGCAAATAATTGAGAATGAGAGGAAGCTTACAATTATCGCAGGAGACTTCAACTAGAATCTATTAACTATTGAAAATGATAGAATTGTGGAGAGATTCTCAAACCAATTATTGTCATATAGTTTTCGACCAACAATCACAAATGCTACTCGGGTGCAAAATACTACTAGCTCCTTATTGAACAATATCTTCATAAATTATTTTTCATGCATTTCCTCACCAGGTATACTGATAGAAGACCTTTCAGATCATTTTCCAGTGTTTATAACATTAACTGCCCAGACAAAAGATATGGAGTCAAATTATCCCAAAGAAATACTTGATTACAATCAAATCCATCTCTTAAATGACTACTTAGTATCAAGGTTGAATAATTTTAATCAGCACAATGACCCAAATATAGCATGTAATGATTTGCTCTAAGCATATAAAGATGGCATGCACCTTATTGCAAAAAAGATTTGCCCAAGTAGGAGGAAAACCCCAATGAAAGCCTGGATTAGCTCTGGCATATTATGTTCCATCAATCGTAAAAACAAACTAGAAAAGAAGTTTATTAAAAATATAAATCCACACGAGGTCCAATACAAACAATTGCGGAACATCCTTATCAAGATACTCAGAGAAGCAAAGAAGCCACACTATTCAAATGCCCTTCACTGCAGCAAATCAAATGGAAAGAAAACTTGAAAACTGCTACATGAGCTGATAAATAAACAGAGAACAAAGCAAAACATCCCAGAAACCATGTAAGATGAAGAAGATAAAGAATATCAAATACAACAAATTCCTAATGCCTTCAACAATTTCTTTTCAACCATTGGCTACAAGTTAGAAAGGAATATCACAAGACCCAATACAATATATTGCAGGGCATGACTATGTTAATTGGGAACAAGAAATGTATACTAATGAAATCCAAGTCGAAACAATTATAAAGTCACTGAACACTGTTGGAGGAGGGGCTTATGGCATTAGCCCAAAAACTCTCTTACTGACATATATAGATATCCTGACACAAATCACCCACTTCTTTAACCTCTGTCTCAGAAGTGGAGTTTTTCCTAAGCAACTAAAACAAGCCATGGTTATCCCCATATATAAATCAGGAGAATTGAACAAAATCACAAATTATAGGCCAATTTCTATGCTTTCAGCATTTTAAAAAAATCCTTGAAAAAATGGTATATTCTTATCTCTTATCTTATCTAGAGCTGAATAATATACTCAGTACTCTCCAATTTGGATTTAGAAAAAAAAACATAGCACCTACATGCCGATTGCTCAAATGTATGACCAAATTACAACATTTTTGAAAAGAAAGAACTTACATGTGGTCTCTATGTTGACTTGAAAAAAAACCTTTGATACTGTGAGCATTGACATTCTACTTAAAAATACAACAAATTGGCATATCAGGAACTCTACTCATGATATTGCATTCTTATTTTAAAAATCGCTATCAGCAAACTAAAATTAATGATGTAGTCTCAGATGCAGAGTGCATTATTATGGGAGTTCCACAAGGCTCCATACTTGGCCCACTACTCTTCCTTATGTACATTAATGATTTGGTTAATTCATTAGATGGAACATTCTATTTATTTGCTGATGATGCTGCTGTCATGATAAAAGCTACGAATATTGAGGAACTACAAATTAAAGTCAATGCCAATGTATCAGGAATGACTGAATGGTTTCAGGCCAAAGGATTATCACTGAATGTCAATAAAACAAACTACCAAACTTATTCCAGTATGCCTTGTGCTGACTTAAACATAGCAATACATTTTCAAATAGTTCATAGGAAACAGAAAATCACATATCTTGGAGTAATAGTTGATGAAAAATAAACATGGAAATTTCACATAGCATTTGTTGGTGCAAAAACTAACAGAAATCTAGGAATAATGGGAAGAGCAAAATTCTTTATCACAAGTCGTGAATTGAAATATCTATCTATATAATACTTTGATTCTTCCATATTTCCATTATTGTGCATTAATATGGGGAAACAATTTTCCAACACCATCAGACAGAATTGTTAAAATACAAAAAAGGGCATTAAGAATCATAGATAATCAGCACTATTCATATCCTACAAATGAATTATTTGTCAAATATAACGTATTGAAGTTCCCTCATATTGTACAGGAACAGAACATACTACTACTTCACAGATTCTTTAATCATGCATTACCAATCACTATAATGAATATGTTCAAATACTCATCATCAAGTAACATAAGGCATGTTGATCATTTCCATGTACCTTTTTCATAAAAAAACCTATAGAATTCATTCTATACCATTTATAGCACCAAGAACTTGGAATACTGCCATTGGTACACAATTTCCTTCCTGTAATCATGTACCTATTAAGAAAGAAGATACAAAAATAGTTATCAAAGCATTTTTTATTGACTTATACATCACAAACTAAATGGTTAGTAAAATTAAAAATTTCCCATTACAAAACGGAGAAACTATATGTAGGGTGATATTATATGTATGTATATTTGTATATATGTGTGAGTGCATGTGCAGGTATGTGAAGTAAGTTTAGGTGGACATGTTTCATGTGTGTGGATATGCTGTGACACTGTCACACATATTTGTGTAATAGTGCACATGAATGTACACTTTTCCCCTGATAACACTTTTCACTTTGTGGCCCCAGGAGTTCCTTGGCGTTACTAGCTTGCTACCTAGCTGAGGTGCTCCTGGGGCTACTTCAACTAATAATTGGAATGAGGGGTGTGAAGAGGGGTGTGAAGAGTGTGAAGATGTGTGAAGAAGGGGGGGGGGAGAGATAGTGGGTGGGAGGTGTGAATGAGATGGTGGGAGGGAACCCTTAACCACAAATTTGACTGAACTAATTGTGACTGATTACCGACTAATCTTACCCAAGACTAGACTTTAGCACAGCTGAACATGGGCTGACTATAGACTTAAACTGGGGTGAATATCTCCTTTTCTGCTAAGCCTGTATGTGTGTGGTGTGTTCTGTTGTGTTTCACCGCAAACTCCACCACACATTCCCCAAACCCCAGGCGACTTCATGTTTGTTTCAGCTACTATTCCTAACACGAATTTATATAAGTGCGAGGTCAAATTTTTGGGAACACTATATAGATATGTGAGTGTCTTTAGCCGAATTATAATTAATACGTTGCATTAGAGAATTGTTGAGAATGAAATTTGCCATTGGTTTATAAAGACATAAAGACATAAAAAGATTAGTGCAACTATGAGCCACAAGGGCCCTTCTTGGTTGCACTCTGTACACTGAACCAGTTGCCCACCAAATCTGTCAATCAGCCCTCCCTGTAATACTGAAAAGCAAGCCCTCTATTCTTATAATGATTGTCTATGCTGTTTTTAAAGATGTTCAATGTGCTGCTACTGACGATATTTTCTGGCAGCTGGTTCCAGTGTTCCACTACCCTGTTGGTGAAGAAAGTTTGCCTAAACCTTGTTCTGCTGTGGTTAACTTTAATTTGGAATTTATGACCTCTAATTGCATCATTTCTGTTAAATTCAAACATTTCCCCAAGGTATCCCATCTCCAGACCATTTACAAATTTAAAGACCTCGATGAGATCTCCTCTCAGCCTTCTATATCTAAGTGAAAACATATTCAATTTCTTCAATCTTTCCTCATATGCCAGGTTGCTTATGCCATTAACCATTTTTGTAGCCCTCTTTTGTTCTCTCTCCAAAAGCCAACAATCTTTTTCATAGCTAGGAGACCAAGCTTGGATGCAGTATTCCAAATGTGGCCTGACGTATGTACAGTAAAGCTTCCTGATCACGTCCTCACTTCTGTATGATACATTCCTATTTATTGCCCCGATAATTCTCAGTGCCTTCTTCCTGGCTTCCTTGGTCTGTTCTGATGCCCCCAGTTTTGTGTTTAGAATAACACCTAAATCCTTCTCCTGTTGAGTCACTGATAGCACTTGGCCACCCATCAAGTATGGAGCCTTCATATGCTGCTTACCTACATGCATGATTTTGCAACTTATCAAAGTTAAATTTCATTTGGCATTCTTCGGACCACTTCACAAGTTCGTCTAAGTCTTTTTGCAGCGAGATATGCTCATCCTGACCTGTTATTGCCCTAAAGACCTTCAAATCATCCGCAAATTTCAAAACTTTACTGCTTAGGCCACTTTCAATGTTATTTACAAATATAATGAACAGTAATGGCCCTAGTACTGACCCCTGGGGACTCCACTAAGAACATTTTGCCATGATGACTTTGTACCATTTAGCATCACTCTTTGCTGTCTATCTGAAAGCCACAACTCTATCCATTTTAAGATGCTACCTGCAATACCATGGGACTGAAGCTGTATCATTAACCGTTTATGGGGTACCTTGTCAAAGGCCTTACTAAAGTCAAGATATGCTACATCAACCTGATTTCCCTGATCAAATTGTTCTGTGGCGAAGTTCAAAAAGTCCAAGAGGTTTGTGAGACACGATCGTCCTTTTCTAAACCCATGTTGAGTATTTTGAATCAATCTGCTACCTTCCAGATAACTAACTATTCTATCCTTGATAATTGATTCAGTACCTTGCAGACTAGGGATGTGAGACTTATTGGCCTATAGTTTTCAACTTTCCCTCTTTCTCCTTTCTTGAAAATAGGAACTACATTTGCCCTTTTCCAATCGGTTGGAATTTCATTATGTGAAACTGATCTACAAAATATTATACTAAGTGGAAATGCCAGTTCCTTTTCAGTTTCCGCAACACCCTAGCATAAATTTCATCAGGTCATGCTGCCTTATTTGGCTTTATTTTCCTGATATGATTGTAAACAACATCACTATCAATGAAATCAACATCATTTTGTCAGATCCCATGTCACTGAACTATGGTGTATGGTCGGCAGATTGGTCATATCTTGCAATGTAAACACTGATTTGAACTGCTTGCTCAGCTCCTCAACCATCTCACTATCCTCACCCAATGTAGTCCCATTTACTTCCAGTGGACCAATTGTGCTAGTAACTTTACTCAGCTTGTAGAAACTAAAGAACGTTTTACTGTCCCCATTACAGTTTCTAGCTAAATCCAGTTCTTTTGCTCGCTTTGCTGCTCTGGTTTTTTTATTCAGTGTCTCTAGCTTTTCGATACGCCTTTAGATTAACGACATTTGAGGCTTCTTTAAAAACTCTAAATGCAGTTTTCTTAGCCTTAATTGCTTTTATCACGTCTGGTGTAAGCCATGCTGGCTTTCCTACCATTCTTTTGCGTATTTGCTTTTGGGGGACATGTCTAATCTGAGTTTCCGAGTTTATGAACGATATGTCCTGTGTTGAAACTTTTGGACGCCAGTAGTAGCATAATTTTGTCATGTACCGCATGAAATTGGTGCTTGTGTTGTGCCCCAATCGGCTACCGCTGGTCCTTAACGCTACCTACACACTTTGATTCTCCTCATTCACTTCATATTCGTTCTGCTTCTCTCATTCTCTCCTTACAAATTCATGCTGTGCTTGGTCCCCAAATTTAGCTCCCGACCCCCCCCTTCAGCGGTACACAAACACATGATCGAAAGACCATTGGTTTATTTTCGATAGTACGTTAGCCGAAAATATAAACTTTCCACTGCCATCATAGCCGTTCTCGCCATTATTGACAGCGTTCCTCGTCTGGACAAAGTATACCCGCAACGAAGGGGCTCATCGTACTGGTTCCGAGGGCTTATACAAGTGCTCTGGCGTCCTTGACCGACATACGTACCCTTAAAGTCGTTGCCACACCGGGCCTTATTCGCAGTAGATGTGCGCCCAGACCAGCGCGTGCATGGGAGTGCAAAGGTTTCCTACTTCGTTGGAAACATTCCCTGGTCGTCTATGCAACCTAGCCAGCCCTACTCTTTCACCCGGACTTCCGGCCGCCAAACCTGCCCCCGTCCGCTGTGCACCTGGGCAGGGATTTGTATGGTGGTTAGGGATGTACGAGCGTATGGGACGTACGAACAGGTTTGACGTGACGGAAGTCCCGAGGCTGAAAGAGTAGGGCCGGGTAGGTTATATTGACGACCAGGGGACGTGTCCAACGAGGTAGGGAGCCGTGCCCGCCCATGGACGCCCATCTTACTTGAGCCTAAGATACACATATTCAGGGTCATGGTGAAGAGCAACTACCAAATCAGGGTTCATCCATGGAAAGGTAAACATTTACTATTTTGCCATACACCCGATGCATGCTCTACTCAACTAATTACAACGACAATCTGGCAAATCGCGGATAACTGTTACAGGGCGACCCATCAATCGTGTGTCGCCATGTGTGGTTACCCAAAACGATTACTCTCAAGCGGATGTACTACCCAAAAAGGTAACTCTCGGATTGTTAGTCAGCATCAGCCCACGTGCGTTAGCCATCTTGAATTGCCGTTGAATATCGCGCAAGAGGTGGCATATGAAGTTCCAGAATTTTGCATGCGGGAATTGCAGAAAAATTGTAAGAATTTATAGATCTCATAATTGACGTATCTAAATCATGAAAATATGTCACATGTCTATGGCTGGATATCCCCGGTGGCTCAAGGGGGTCTGAGCGCCCTCGTTTGGTACCCTATTAATGTTGATTTATAATTTGGCTCTACAGACTGAAAATATGTCTTTAAAATAAAGACTCCCTGGCTTCGTGAGAGATATCCAGCCTCGTATATATCCTATCAAGTTACTGTCAGAAATACCACTACCATGTTCTCAACTAGGGAAGATGAGGGAGGGCGTATCTGAACACGTTCTGTTACTTGAACACCTACCTTTGGACCCCTTCCACATCATGGAAACGCCCGTAAATAACAAACAGATGGTGTTATTCATGAATGATGGACCTGTCTACCAGAATCTGAAGGTCTATAAACATAGTTCTATAAATTATCTGTGTACATAACTAGCAAAGTTCACAGGCACCATTTCTAGCCTCCCAAGAGCTAAAAGGAAACCATAAGGAAGTGACGTTCCATATTTTTTGGCAATTAAACAAGTATACTTTAATGGCTACTAATGG